>JAJIZL010037938.1:0-61854 GCA_023969395.1 Amblyomma maculatum
AAAAAAAAAAAAAACCCTCACTTAGGAAAGCAGCCGAGGCATGGCGGTAATGAACACGCTTGCGGGTCACCAAAAAAAGTTACCGCTTCTTTCACTAACGCGCAGGTTGAAGTAACGAACACCTTTCCAGATATGACGCTGAAAGAACCGACACCGACCTTGAAGAACGTGCAGTTAGTCGCGCAAGGCTACGAACCTTCTTGATTAAGGTTTCTTCGTCTATCTCTGAAATAAAGCAATAAAGTAGTATGGCAGAAGTTGAACAACTTAGTGTACGTACACTTCGCCATCGTATCCGCATGACACTCAAACGCGTAAGGGCGATAAGTACAGTTCACATGATTATGAGCCATCGTACCCGTGTAGCTTGGGTATTGAGATCTCAAACAATGTATGCGATCACGTAGTGCAATTGTCTTGAAATGTAGAATGAGGGAGCAAACTGGTTTTGTTTCGTGTATTAAAGTACTTGGCTGAACTACGCTAGCTCCAGCGCACGTTGTTTCTCGCGCCACGTCTCCGCAAAACCGTCGCGGTGCAGTTCTGATATGGCCTTGCTCAGCTGAGTGCCATGCGTATTTACACGGTGCCAAAGTACGTGCTGCCGACGGCTCCGACATCAGCGGTTCTAAAATAAAAAACAAACCAAGAAGAAGTAAAGCTGGGAAATGCGATACCACTTCATATGAGAAGCTTCATCGCTATGCTCGGTGCTTCCAAGTTTCTCAAGCAAAACGTGGGTCACTGCAAGATTAAATGTGATCTCCGTTCGCCTTTACCAGAAATATGCAAACTGTTAAAAAATGAAGCTGTTGTTAGGTTAATAGTTTTAAAATTGTGTTTGGATCACAGCGGCCAATAGCGAAGTGGTCGCAGGAATGCGAGGTGTTGAGAGCAACAGGCAGTTCTTAATTTCGATATTTCATGTCTATTGCCACTCGTCGCCTCCTCAAGCTTGCAGCGGATTGCCGACGAAAATTTATAACTATGCTAAAAGGTAAGCGAACAACCGGTTTTCGAGCCGTGGGCGCGGCTGATATGCTCTAAGCTGATATTCATGAGTTAAACACACGTTTTGCATACCCCAGAGGCCGGCGTAAAACGTACAGGGTCACTTTTAAGGAGGTGCTCTTCCCTTTAAACACTCGCGCTCAAGCCACACTTCATATTGGAAGTTGATTTATCGACTTTTGAACGCCCCGTTTGCAGCGGTACGCGTTCGGTCTTAACGTCAAAGCTGACGCACGTGCTGACATCGATTCATGTCAACATGGCGAAGAAACAGAGTGAACGTCCAATACATAGCTTACGATACCATTGTTGTTGTGCGATTCCCTTGACGAGGAAAATCGCGAAGCTGGCGGAGGGCGCTGAAGGTTTTTCTTGAGCTTCATAATGAATAATGGCAGCGTTTTGGCGAGTTTGTTAGACATGTTAATTAATAAAATAATATTTTTTCCTGCTTGAGTTTTTTCCTTCGCATGCGCATGTGATCTCAAGTTTACATATATTCTGCTTCTCGCATGAAATTAAAATCAGTTGGAAGTAAGCGCTCGTGTGTTGTCTGTCTCTTGTGTTGTCCGTGTGTTTTTTATGCGCTTTCCAGGTTTATTCATAATGAACTCGAATGTGTGTGTAGCGTTACGTTTGTCTTTTTCCCCTAAACAAAGTGAATATGGATAACTTTGTTTCGTTTCTTATTTCTTGTAAACAGTCTGGAGCTCCTGGGTCTAACGAGAAACGTGTTTGGCGATGAAACCTCCAAGGTTTTTTTTTTTAAAGGCGACATCTCTACTGTCACTATGTTATCATCTCGGTGCGTTGGCCGAGGGTGAACGTAAAGCGGTAACCGCATGAGGCGACAGCCCCTAGCGATCCGTCGCGCGACGCCGCCGCCAACGCCTGCCGTTGTCGCTGGTGCATACCGCACGGAGCGACGGGGCTCAGCGACAGAGGCGCGTTTTCAGCGTTGCTCTGTTACCGCCGCCTCGTCATTCAGTTAAGGGGAGTGCAATTGCATTATATCCCGTTTCTAACACTAAACAGCATGACGTATTATAAAACACCGATGACATTTCTTGTAAAGCATCGCATTTTGAAGGGTCACAGCGCAGTGGTGTGCTACTACGAAACTATACTACACTGCGATGCCGACTTGTATTGCAAGCAGTGGCTTTCTCCTGCTCCTTTCAAAAATTAACAATATCTAGCCATACTGCCACACCGCTGACCATCTTCTGGCGCCACCAAGCGGCCGAATGTCTTGGCACGTGGTTAAGCGTCATCCTCCTCTCTCTCGAGTTTTTCGCTTGATTAAAAAGGGCCAGCTCAGTTGTTGTGCTGCTTGCTACGTGTGTTGGTGACATTTGGGGGATTGTGCAGGATAAGATCCCATGTACGTTGCCCCCGAAGACGTCAGTGACGCTGCTCATCAACGCGTGGACGCGACTCCTGTCCATAAAGCAAGCCGTCGCCTGCGAGGCCTACAACCTGAGTTTGAATCGCTGTCCACCCCGCTACGAACCATGACATCCACGACGAGCAGCCAGACAAGTCAGCCTTCCAGCAACGCCCCACCGTTCGTCATTCTCGCACCGCGATCACCGCCATCATTTCATGGTGACCGGTTAGAGGATGTGGAAGACTGGTTGGCCAGTTTTGACCGTGTGGCTGCATTTAACCAATGGGACGACGAGCGGAAGCTAATGAATGTGTACTTCGCGTTGCAAGACTCGGCCAAGACGTGGTTTGAGAACCACGAGGCGTCCTTTGTCAACTGGGCAGCCTTTCGCCGTGAGTTAGTTACAACATTCTCGAGTGCGCGCAAAGAAAATGCAGAGATTGCAATTCGCTCAAGGTCTCAACAGTCAAACGAGAGTGTGGCCATGTTTGTCGAGGACATGACGCGGCTTTTCAATCGGGCCGACCCGACCATGCCTGAGGCAACGAAGGTACGGCACCTCATGCGCGGGGTGAAGGAGCAGTTGTTCGCTGGCCTCATTTGCGATCCCCCAAGAACTGTCGCAGATTTCGCGAGAGAAGCTACCAGCATGGAACGTTCCCTGCAGGAACGGAGTGCCCAATACGGCCGCCAGGCAAGCGTAGCGGCCACACCCTGCTGTGCGTCCGTGCCAGCAGCCAGGGACGAGGCGGTGCGGGAGCTTGTGAGGAGCATTGCCCGCGAAGAGCTGCAAAACCTCCAATTGAATGCTCCCTCTGCACAGAATTATTCTACCGTGGACGTCATCCGTGATGATATTCGGCGAGCGGTGCAGCCACCACCACCACCAGCACCACAACCGGAGCCATGCATCATGACTTATAGTGATGTCTTACGTCGACCTGCTCCCGAGCCAAATCCATTCCGTCCCGTTGTCGGACCACCGCCTCGCTACATGCACCCCGTCGAACAGCAACAAGATCTGCGCCCCGTCGAGCCACAGCAATACCTGCGTCCCGCTATCAGCAAGGCGCACATGTGGCGCACGCCCAACAGACGGCCGCTTTGTTATCACTGCGGCGAACCTGGTCACATTCTTCGCAATTGCCCATACCGGAGAATAGGCTTGAGAGGATTTCCACCAAACGCGCCTCGACCCCGCTGTGGCGAAAGACCACAGGAGATTGAGGAGTACCTGGCTGCTAACGAGATGCAGCCAACGTCACCACAACGGCGGTCGCGATCGACATCTCCGAAGCGTTTTGCTTCGCCCACTCGGTACTCTTCCTCTGGGCAATTCAGAGGCCCGTCCCCTCACCGGGAAAACTAAACACGGCGTTCCATATCTACAGCGCGATAAACGGGGCAAGAGAACACAAAAAACGACAAACACAGCGCTCTTGTCCCGTTTATCGCGCTGTAGATATGGAACATCGTCACCAACTCGCCCAACAACTGACCTTGTTAAACACGGCGACCTCCGGGGGTGGGGCCGCCGCTACGTTTCAGATTAAACAGCCTCCACCCGACGATTTGACGCGACGGCCCGAGCGGCGAAGACCCGATCCGATGAACTTACCGACGTGCTGCGAACGCATTGTTTCCGGGGAAATGTTTGTAACCGCCGACAGTAGTGATGTGACCGCACTTGTGGATACCGGCGCCGATTTCTCCGTCATGAGCAGCCAGCTAGCCACGGCACTCCGTAAGGTTCTGACGCCTTGGTCTGGGCCAATGATGCGTACCGCCGGTGGTCATGTAATGACGCCGATTGGCATGTGCACTTGCCGCATAGAGATCTGCGGTTTTACTTTCACTGGCACATTTGCCGTATTACAAGAGTGCTGCAAAGATCTGATTCTCGGCATGGATTTTCTTCAAGAGTATTGTGCTGTCATAGACCTTCGGGAGCAGCTCATGGTACCGTTTTCAACCAAGCGAGCCGTTGATAGCAACACGGACTTCCGGAAAACGATGTTGCGCGTCTGTGACGACCACATAACGATCCCTCCGCGTGCGAGCAAGTTCGTCACAGTCGAATGTGATCACAGCACCGGCACGTGTGGCATTGCTGAAGCTAACATGTCACTGCTTCTAACTCGACAAGTTTGTGTAGCTCGGGGCCTTGTCGAACTTGTCCGTGGCCAAGCCAACATGCTAGTGACAAACTTCACATGTGAACCCCAACACTTGACGGCGGACACGACGGTCACTTATTTTGAAGAACTTGGAGAATGTACAGGCCAGTACGCTTTATCCAACACGTCAGACCCCGACAATGCGACGCCTACAGCCATTCAGACTGATGTGAACCCGCACCTCTTACCCAGTGAGAAACGCTGCATAGAGAATCTTGTCAACTCGTTCCGAGATTGTTTTGCATCAACCTCCAAGGTCCGACAGACGCCACTAACGAAGCAACGAATTATAGTTGCCGATGACCAACGTCCACTATGTCAGCGTCCTTACCGGGTGTCTTCAAAAGAACGTGATGCCATCCGCCGCCAAGTAACAGAAATGCTCCCGGACGACGTTATCCAACCGTCGACAAGCCCCTGGTCTTCGCCTGTTCTCCTCGTCGCAAAGAAGGATGGAACCTTGAGGTTTTGCGTGGATTACAGACGCCTCAACAACGTCACGAAAAAGGATGTGTACCCCCTGCCACGCATAGACGATTCCCTCGATCGCCTTCGCCATGCCACTTACTTTTCGTCCCTTGACCTCCGCAGTGGATATTGGCAAATAGAAGTTGACGAGCGAGACCGTGAGAAGACCGCTTTTATTACGCCGGACGGTTTGTATGAATTTAAAGTGCTCCCGTTTGGCCTGTGTTCGGCCCCTGCCACATTTAAGCGAATGATGGACACTGCACTCTCTGGTCTGAAGTGGCAGTCATGCCTCGTATATCTCGACGACGTTGTGATTTTCTCGGACACGTTCGGCGAGCACCTGAAACGTTTGCGCGCTGTCTTCGAGGCCATCCGATCTGCCGGTCTCTCTCTAAAACCCGAAAAATGCCACTTTGCTTTTAACGAGCTGAAATTTCTCGGCCACATTGTCAGCGCTCGAGGTGTTAGCCCAGACCCAGAGAAGACGGTCGCTGTCTCATCATTCCCCAAACCAGCGGATAAACGAAGCTTGCGTCGATTTCTCGGCCTCTGCGCGTACTATCGTCGCTTTGTTAACAATTTCTCCAAGATCGCTGAGCCTCTGACCCGCCTGACAAAAGACACTGAGCCGTTCTTTTGGGGCCCCGACCAGGAAAACGCTTTCACGGAACTCAAGTCCCGTCTCCAATGTACGCCAATACTTGGCCACTTCGACGAAGAGGCCGACACGGAACTGCACACGGATGCCAGTAACGTTGGCCTCGGTGCGGTCCTTGTTCAGTGGCAGGACGGTGCAGAACGTGTCGTTGCTAACGCCAGCCGTACTTTGTCCCGTTCCGAAGTTAATTATTCAACTACCGAAAAGGAGTGCCTCGCTGTTGTGTGGGCAGTCATGAAATTTCGTCCGTATTTGTACGGTCATCCGTTTCGTGTTGTGAGCGACCATCACTCTCTGTGTTGGCTGGCAAACCTGAAAGATCCATCGGGTCGGCTTGCTCGATGGAGCCTTCGGTTTCAAGAATTTGACGTTACAATCGTTCACAAGTCCGGCAAGAAACACAGTGATTCTGACTGTCTGTCCCGCGCCCCTACTCCCTGCCACGCGGACGGCTACGACGATGATTCCGTTTTCCTCGGTGTTATCGCGACATCCACCTTATCCCGAAAGCAGCGGGCTGACTCTGAACTTTTGCCCCTCATTGAATACCTCGAAGGAACCGTGTCATCTCCTCCTCAGCTCTTCAGGCGCGGACTGTCGTCATTTTGCATGCGTGATGGTGTGCTCTACAAGAAGAACTATGGTCCAACAGAAACTGCTTATCTGCTTGTAGTACCCACAACGCTACATGACGAAGTTCTTCGTGCGTTCCACGATGACCTTTCTTCCGGCGGCCATCTCGGGTTTTCTCGCACATTGGCACGGATACGCCGAAAGTACTACTGGCCCAGGTTAGCTGCCGTTGTGCACCGCTACGTCCGTACCTGCCGTGAGTGCAAGCGGCGGAAAACACCACCCATTAAACCAGCTGGGCTCTTACAGCCTATCGATCCCCCGAAATTCCAATTTCAACAGGTCGGCATGGACTTACTGGGCCCATTTCCGAAGTCCTCCATAGGTCACAGGTATATAGCGGTTGCCACTGACTACCTTAGCCGCTACTGTGAGACCAAGGCCACTCCCCGTGGTACCGCAGATGAAGTTGCGCATTTCTTCATTCACAACATTGTACTCCGTCATGGTGCGCCAACAGTCGTCTTAACTGACAGAGGAACCTCGTTTACGTCGGCACTCACGAGTGAGGTACTTCGACTCAGTGGTACCACCCACTGCAAGACAACAGCCTATCAACCTCAAACTAATGGACTGACTGAGCGGCTTAACAAGACAATTGCCGATATGATTTCTATGTATGTAGACGACGATCATGGGAACTGGGACCGAATTCTGCCGCACATCACGTTCGCATACAACACTGCACTCCTGGAAACAACACGCTTCACTCCATTTCATTTGGTTCATGGACGCGAACCCTTGACTATGCTGGATGCCATGCTTCTTCCAGATTCTGCTCCCTCCACTGTCGTGGGGGCTGACGAATTTATTCGTGACGCAGAAGCTGCACGCCAGCTTGCCCGACAGCGAATTCGGCACCAACAAGTACACGACGCCCAGCGCTACAACCTGCGACACCGAGAGGTGACTTACACGTCCGGCGACCAAGTCTGGGTATGGAGCCCAATACGGTTGCGAGGGCGCTCTGAAAAGCTTCTGCGGCGATACTTTGGACCTTACGAGGTGCTCCGCCGCCTCAGCGCGGTGAACTACGAGGTGCTACCACAAGGCACTGTACGCTCCTCTCGGCAGCCGAAATCTGAAATAGTTCACGTTGCCAGAATGAAGCCGTATTACAATCGTTAAACCATTTCAGGGTCCAAACCAGAGCCAGAGACTTTCCCGTACAACTTGCCCCGCTTTTCGACTATTCCCCTACGCTTGCGGCATCGGGTCGATGCCCCTTGGAAGGGGGGCAATGCCACACCGCTAACCATCTTCTGGCGCCACCAAGCGGCCGAATGTCTTGGCAAGTGGTTAAGCGTCATCCTACTCTCTCTCTCGAGTTTTTCGCTTGATTAAAAAGGGCCAGCTCGGTTGTTGTGCTGCTTGCTACGTGTGTTGGTGACAATACTAGCCTTTTTGTTTCTTTACTACCCTTCCAAGCTTTTACTGAATTGTCTCGATGCACTCATATATACACGGATCAGAAGAAGTGAGCGCGTGTAGGCACCAGGTTCTTCGCCCAAACCGGATTAGGAAAGCAAACTCACACGCAAAACAAAAGCCAAAACGGAAGTCGACCACCTCAAAGCCTTCTGCGACTGGCTGCCTCGCGAGCTGCCTCACGAGCTGCCTCACGAGCTGCTTGCGGGCGACACGCGAAATGTTCTTAAAATCCAGAAACTGAGCAACAGCGAACGAGCGGCAATGCTTTGGCGGCCCTCAGCCCGTCGCCGCAAATATTCGCCTCACGCGGTTAGCGCTTAATACCATATATCACGTTTAAGCATGAAACCTTGTAGAATGCTGTAATTTTGGTTTTCGGAAAACGTGCTTGCTTCATTCTAGAAATCCCTGTTAACTGTTCGGGGGTCTCAGCGAATTAACATTTGCGTGGTCTGCAGAGATGAACTTCATCACTGTTTTGCTATAGCGTGTCGGGGACAACTGGCCCACTATGTGCGTGATCAGTTGTCAGTGACGTGGCGATGCACGGACGAAAAAAGAAAAGTGAGAAAGAGCTGCCGCAGTGGAGGACTGTTGAATAATTTTGGCCGCCTGGGGATCCTTAACTATACTGACATTACACAGAACAAATGACGCCTCTTCGTTTCGCCTCCATTCAAACGCAGCTGCCGACGATCGGTTGTGAACCTGGGTACAATTAATATTTTTCAGCCCTAATTTGACAATACGTACGCGTTGCTCAACAGCGAAGCTCTCGATCTTAGTCTGCAAAGTTGGCCGACGCATACATGACAGAAACACAACGGGTTGTTTTACCGATCGTTCCTTCTCCTTTACTTTTTCACAGATGACTAACAACAGTGCCTACATAAAGGAATGATCATGCCTCTTCGCAGAGGTGTGATCGCAAGAGAAACATAGATTAAGGGATTAGGCAGCTGGCTAGTCGTCACTGAGTGTCTCTCTTCCAGTGAGGCAGCGAGCATGCAAGGTGTCGCAAGTGAGTGCAAACTTCCATTTTTATTCCTCCTTGGTCTCCCTCCAGATAAATGCGAAGAAGGCAGCTGCAAGTTATTTGAAAGTTCTTATATGTACTTCATAATGTATATTTTTTAACATTCGCTACTTACCTTCAGCGATCACGGTTTCAGCGAACGTATCGCTTAGTCCAGAGCCAAGTGCAGTTTTCAGAAATTTGTTATAAATACATTGTTTACAATTAGTATATATGTAACATATCAAAAAGTTTATTCAGTTCAGCTTGTTATGAAGGAAAGCGTAGCAGGGGGCGGCAGAAAGTTAAATGGGTAGATGAGGTTAAGAATTTCGCAGGTGTCAAGTGGATGCAGCTAGCACAGAACCGGGTTAATTGGAGAAATTTGGGAGAAGCCTTCGCCCTGCAGGGGGTATAGCAAGGCTGATGATGATGATGATGACTGATTTTAGGGCTCAGGAAAGTTTACAGCGGAGCCCACTTGTAACTAGCACATGTTAAACGAGCACTCGCATGTTGCGAACGAGGGTAGCGCGGCCGTAGTTTAATAGATAATGAAGGCGAGCGAAGGCAGGGATAGTAATCAGAATGGTGTTCCGTTTGGCCACCCTGCACTGGGAAAGAGAAATTTTGCATGTAAAAAGTAAGAGAGAATGGGTGACGAACAGTCACAATCTGTCACTCAAGCCATCTGCTCTCAAGTAACAAGACAGTAAATTGTTGGTGTTGATGGCTTTGCGACGTGCTGTGTTATGTGAGAAACGAAGACGCAGCCCAGGGTGCAATGCTCTGATGCGACGTATACCAATCTCTCCTTTGACCAAGCTGAAATTGTGAACTCCGGAGCTAAACAGCGAGGCACACACGCTGCATCAACTCTCTGTTCTGTAAAGGGACAGTGACTTCAAGTCCCCGAATTTTGGGCAGAATCAACCCTCGATATAGGAATTCTGACTAGAACTCCGTCGTTGTGGGCAGAACGGCAGCTTCATTTGCTCGGTGATTCCATGTAATACCGCAGTCTCATGGCAGCCATACGTGAAAATCAGAATGAAGAAATTATAAATATTCTAGGAGTACAACACTGCACATTTTCAGAAATTTGCTATAAATACATTGTTTACAATTGGTATATATGTAACATATCAAAAAGTTTATTCAGTTCAGCTTGTTATGCAGGGATCAAACATATTCCACCAATATACTGACTGCGTAAGTACAAACCATTTTTCATGCTAGCAGAAAGTACAAATAACATGCCAAAAGTATGATTTTCCAGCATTCTTCGAATATATTCCAAAGCACCAGAAATATGATGCTGTTCTTAAAACGAAACATATACGGAAAATACACCAGAAATATACCTATCAATGCTGTAAGAAAATAAAAATGCACAAGTATTTTCAGAGCTGGGTAACGAGAAACAAGAAATGATAATATACACCGAAGTAAAAACAAGTGACCTTTTCTCCGTTTTCATGTCCATATTGTTATCGTGCTTTGAAAAGTTTACACGAGTTGAAATTTCATGTATCTTAAGGCGAAAGTGTTCAGCCGCTACCCCATTACGTGACAAGCATCCGTCTGTTAGTGTGTTTGTGGGAACTTTATGACATGCAACTAAAGCATTACAATAGACATTGTGGAGTAATGTACGTCATTCCTGCGCACGTCAACGTGGCCCCAGCTTTGACAATATTCCTATCATATCTGTTCCTGAACCATTCCTTGCGCGGCGTTCTGAGTGCTGCCATACAATTAGTCGTTTAAAGTAGCATGCAGCTGTTAGTTAAGTTAGACAATACTTGTGACGAGGATAGAGCTGAAAGAAGACGTGGTTTTAAAAATAAATTTTTGTCGAGCAATACTTCAACTGTAATTGAGCGGAATTACTTTATCATTACGAAAGTACATTTTGAACCTATTACCAACGCGCTAAAAGGCATTTTTATTTTTCACCTATCCTAAATATGTTCGAAACACACTTTCAGGTTTGATAATTTTCAACAGATTTTAAATATACGTCTCGAATATCCAACAAGACTTGAAATGTACCTCATATAAATTAATTTTATATTTACAAAAGCACATTCATAATTCATATAGAAATTGCTAAAAGATGTTTGCATTTTTTCACCTATTGGATATATGCTTGAAGTGAACTTTGAGACATCGTATGTTTTACAAATTTAAAAGTGAAATATATTTCAAATATGCACTGAGAAATTTAACAAACCTCTTTCTAAAATGTTTTGATCGTATTGCCGAATACAAATATATTTAAGGTGTTACAAATCACCCGCTTTATATTAAAAGCGTATTAGTTTTCGCTAAGGAAGGTCCCGCCCACACTATTGGATGGTATGCTTTGGTAATTAATGTTTTGCTGGACCAAAGAGACGACATTTCGAGACAGCTGTCGAGTTGCATATGCATACCAATGTATATGCGCGGAGGTGTGGACCACTGAACACTTTCTAAAGCAGTGTGTGTCGTGTTCCACGAACCACGCCAGCAACCATCACTCTTGCCTAAATTTAAAAATTCCCACTTTGAGCACTTTGAGCACATATTTCCAGATTACTTTCAGGACAGCTCTGAAGCTTTTGTTATCACACGCAAAAAAAGAAAACAATGTCATCCGGGTTGGCAAGCATACGGATTTTCGAAGTGGAATCTGAAAAACCAGTATTGCGTCACTGTGCAGAATGTTTCGACACAGTAGCGAAAAGCAGGCGAAAGACAATGAGGCGAAAAGCAATGGTGACAACGGCCACCCTTGACGGACTGCACATCTATACGCCGCGATAGCTTGCCGTTCATAATTATGTTCGTGGTCCAATATCTGTTTGAAATCCTGACACCGTCACCAATGGCTGACCAAACACAAATATGAGTCAGTATGAATTAGAGCACGGCGCGTGGTACGCTGCAGAATGTCTTGCCGTGATCAATCTGTAGCATGGATCCCTGGAGTCCTTAGTTCTGACAGAGCTCTTTGCCGCGAGGATGTTTGAGCATATGATCATTTTTGTAATGCCATATGTCTGGTGAGGATCAATTAGCTCCTTCATGACAGACTGGAACTTTTTCGCCAACAACATAAAGAAGTTGTTGGTTGAAGGCATTGGCCTATAGTCGCTAATAGCGCGACGGTTAACTTCCTCGCTGCTTTTCAGAATGAAAATCGCGTGAGCACGCGTCAAGAAAGGCGACAATGGTTCGCGTTTAAAAGATCCTTTGAAGACCCCATGCAAAGCTTCAGAGATTGTTAGATATTAACTCTTTAAAATAGATCAGGACCAGGTCATTTTTCGAGTGTCAGTTTGTCAGTGCCTTTTAATTCTCGCCGGCAGTGATGTTTCTTCGAGCAGCTGTCGTAACTTTATCTAAATAAGGCATGCACGACCAAGAAATCTTCGTGGATACCGGGTTTATGTACTGTGGTTGTGTAATTGATTGCGTACTGATTTTCGAAAGCGCTCTTGATATCAGATTTATCGTTCCATGTTACCCTTTTATAGACTATATCCGAATCTCTTGCCCTCGAGAGCAAGCTTTCTTAAGCGACTGGGCGCGTTTATTAGGTGTCTCACCGGCCAGCAGCCTCTCTGTATGCACTCGCAGAATTGCACTCCTTCAATTATCCTCTTAGAACTCAAGTCTTATGCTTATATATTTTTTCTTGAACAAACCCCCAGAAAGAGTTGTGTCTAGGTGAACTAGTGGTTGCAATCCTTCTGAAGGCAATTTTTTTTCTTTCGTGCTAGCACACAGCGGCTACCACAAATCGCAACAAGTTAATCCACACAACGCCTTAGAGGCACTTTTATGTATGCTGTGAAATACGGCGTCACGCTTTCTTTTCCTATTTTCGTTTTTATCCATGCTGTAGAAAATGCGGTTACTCCCTCACAAAAGCTTCTAAATTAATCCGCAAGTCACTTCTAACGGGCTGAGTAGCCTCTTCCTGCCTACGTAAGAAAGGGCTGTCCTCTCATCCCCTGGCAGCGCCGTGGAAGCGTGTTTTTACTTACGTCGACGATGTCGTCACGAGTTGCCTTTTTGCCCACACGCTGCCGGTCAGCGGATGTATTTTCCTCGTTGATGGCTGCCTGCCTTTCGCTCCCTGTTGCTATCTCACCCGAAGAAGGTGTCTATTCTGCTTCTTCCTCATCCATATGGCGGCTCTTTTTTTCACCCACCTTGACTGCTCCGGCTACGACGGCGTGCGTACGTACGCAGCCACTGCCTTCTTCTCCAAACATTGTACACTTGATGTAGCACTACAGATGGCAGTCCCAAAGAATGTGGCTTTTGAACATGCCCTGTAGGCATGCTAGCACCTGTTACGGCATGAGGACAGCAGCAGCCACACCGTTAACGCTCCTGAAGAGCTCTGGAAGTGAAATCTGTATGACTCCTTTCTTAAGTACAATTCCGGCCACACGTATTGTGGACTTCGTCAACTCGAATCCGCTCGCTTTCTGCTCTTCTAGCCGGAAGTCGGGAAGTTCTCTAAACTCGCTCAAAGCCTTTCTGAGGCCTTAAAACATAACGTAGAATGATACCCTAGTAGGCCTTAGCAATGTCTGTACTTACCGGCAGGCGATAGTGCAGCACCTTCCTTTAACCTCTAAACTGCCTTCTCCGACTTGTGCGCCCTTGTCATCTGGTGTGCGCAACCTTATCAGGTACAAGCGTCTCACGTGGCATGACCTGATCCCCTGATCCCTGAAACAGCTTTCAAAATGCCATTCTTTGAGCGAAGCTTGAACGTCTTCTCTCTGATTCAACGTGCCAACGGCCTCGCAATGCAGATATACGCACTTCTTGAGGGCTTCGTGCAAAGGCAGCGAGGTCAGCATTAAACTGCGCTCCGCTGGGGATCACTAACACGCACAACCCGAGCATTGTAAGTTACAAGTTCCTGTTTAAAAAGGGCCATTCTGCGATCGCTTCCCTCGAAAGCTATAAAGGAAACCTCCAAAAGACAGTAAAGACAGTGATATGTGTCCTTATTTAATGTCATGTCACTGTTTCACAATATCTAATTCTTTTTTGATCTGGTGTAGAATTTGGGGTCGTTGTTCACCGATCGGCCTTTCAACAGAATGAATTTGTTTTCTGGTTATTACTGGGCTTCACCAATGTGCCGCATCATTATAACGCATCGGTGTTCTGCCTGCAGGTCTAAGAAACGCTTATTTTACTAATGCATGTATCTTTATGCTACACAAAGATATATCTGGCGCAGTATTGCTTACTATATCGCATCTGTAGCTTTGTGCTGGGAACGTAGCCGCGCCGCCGCCAATAAGTGCACTTACGATTTAAGCGTTTTGCACATGCAAACACTCAAGGAAGCGTCGCCTGATCTGGGACGATCAGCGCATTTCTCTGCCATCGGAGGAGTGTTTCAGTTATGCTGTAGAATATTTTCATTATCGCTAGCTTAACTCCACGTTCTTCCTTCGAAATTCGCCTTGAAGCCTCTTCAGTCGCAGATACGCAGGTAGACGACATGATAGTACCAGTCGCAACGATTTCAGTCAATCAGGGGAAACGCTCGCAGAAAGAATGTACAACGAGCGATTCGAAATCGTATCTACCTTTCAGACTATACTAAGATGGTCTCATGGCTTCGAAATATTTGTAAAATAACACGAAGTCTACATATACAAAAACTTTATAATGTATACGGTGTATGTTTTCAGATTTTTGAAAGCACTGGTATGCATGGGCCTAGCCGTTCTGAGCTTCAACGATCGGCCAGGTTCGCGTTCCAAATCAGACATCGTGTGTCGGTATGATCAATTTGTCTGATTCGAGATCAATAGGGGACCGGCCAGTGAAGTTGTCTGACATACCGGATATGATCTGTCCAGTTCGACTGCCATACCGTACATAGCCCTTCCGGTATGAGCTTCATACCGGACACGCCTTGCTGTTTTGAACATTATACGGGTCCGATAAAAGCGTGTTTAATCTTTATATAGGAGGGTTTACATCGTATTGAGATTTATTTCAGACCATACGGGTTCGGCAAAACATATCTGGTGCATACAGGATTACTCAATAGGAATTTGTAATACAAAAACATAGACAAAGGAGACGCGAATCGATGCTTTTTGCGAAAGAAGCCTGACATGACTGAATGCGAAGCCTGACTGAATGCGAAGCTATTGACAGACCTCCTGGTTATCGTGGTTTGTGCGCCGTTTCTGCTTGTGAAAACCTTCTGAGGCTGAAGTAGCCCAACTCAGTGCTTCCGAAAGCAAACGAAAGCGTTTACAAAAGGATTTATAACAATCATTAGTTGTTGCAGCACACAACTGTTCTCTTGCGACGTGTTTTCAGGCTTGTGCGCTGCAAAAAACGCGAAAAAGGAAAGAATAGGACCGCACAAGGAAGACATCTATGCTCTGGGCTCTGAACTGGTCTGTGTGTAGCGAATCTCCAGAGAAGAAAGCGAAGATGCAGGATTCAAACGTCTTACAGCTGCTTAAGGACTAGCTACGGTGCTCATGCTACGGTTTGTCGTATGATATCGTCAGCAGGAACACGAAAAATTACTTCATGCACAGCTCAGCTCATGCGCACTTCAGCTCAGCATGGCGCCAGCACGGCGCAACTTTAACCGGAGCTCTACTGGCGCCTACAGCTCACCTGCGCGAGAAAAATGGAATGTGCGATTCGAGTCAGCTAGTCATCTAGAACTGAAAAGGTTCACTTTAATAGCAAGGCAGCAATGGACCGTGCATCACTTCCTTGCTTGAACTAGGGTTTAGGCTCCAATTGTTTTTCATGCCTGGTCATTCGCTCCGGCGCGGCCGTTCAAGACTGTTATCAAAAAGACCCGTTTGTGATCGTCACCTCGCGACGCACGACAAAACTAGGGACCAAGTTATAGGAGGAATCTTACCTTATTAAGATGTCTTAAGAGTAGCGCTCCATCCTTCGGCCAGGTTTTAAATACACTCGAAATAATGAACACTTAGTGACCCGTAATAAAAACAAAACTTAAAGGGAGGAGGAAATGCTGCTCTTAGGGCAACCACTTTCATAAGCAGCCTTTTAAAATTTATCCCCAGGTGTTCGCCGGGACGAAGATGCATTTCTGCAATGAGGCCTTCGCATGGCCTCTGCGAAGGCCTCTGCATGGGACGAAGGCCTCTGCATGGAACGAAGGCCTCTGCATGGCCTTCGTTTTGTTCTCTGTGGCGAACTGTGCGTGCGATTCTTACAATGCTATGACGCAACATTTTGGAGAGAAGTGTCTCACTCATTAATATATCGATGCGGTAACCTACTTTTGTCGGTCTACAAAAAGTGGCGCTCGCACCTAAGCCTTCCACCAACCCACTCCAGCTGCCGAATGGAGAGAGGCCATCCGAACGTACCGCAGTTAGCTTCGTATACATAACACTGTCCCAGAGAGCAGCACCAGCCCTGGGGGTCCTTTCTTCTGCGCTGAAGCGTGCAAACGTTCTTGCATATATGGTTAGTGCGTTCAACGACTTCTTTTCGGTTCAAAGCAAGTCCACTTTCGGCGCTGCGCTTTGAATTCCGTTTTCAAGATCGATATTTTTTGTTTACAGAGAGTGTAGACTGGACTGTAGCAACGTAGAAAGAATCCACAGTGACAGTATAATTGTCCTTTTTTTTCCCCAACCAAACGCGCAAAATATTCAAGGTAGCGGATAAAGCTACTAATTTGTATTTGATTTTATTGAGAATTCGCGAGTTGGTTGGTCCCTATTGTGAAATTCTCTAACAGAGTGCGCCAAATGGGTTTTTAAAGGACCTATAGGGTTCACTATAAAACTCATACCGGTGTGGTCCGTCCTACATAAAGCCTGTACAGGTATACACCGGAGGGGTATAACACTCAAACCGGACAGACCAGTCGGTACTGTGCTTATACCAAACAGATGGTGTGTGGTAAGCAGGTAGAACCAGCCCAACCACTCCGATGTGGAGTTTATATGTCGGACAGAGCATTTGCGGCATGCAGGTCAAACTGAATAGACTACGTCCGGTATAAATCTCAAATCGACGGGCCGATCCCGTATGGACCTGAAACCGGATCGACTGATGAAGCTGAAGAGTATCAATATGCCGGAGCATGCTAGTGTGGTGATGAGCAAGCAGACAGTAAAGGTAGAGAATATCCTCGTAAAGCCTAATAACTTTTGCACATTCTCTGCAGTGGCATTGCTATCGCTACGCCTGTTCGCGGGGATCGACCTGTCGGACTACGGGCCTCTATCACCACTGTCCCTTTGGTCCCAGTGACTTCAAATAAACCTCCATCACACAAAGACGTACATAGTACAAAACGTTTCGGTGTATGTGTGGTAAGCGCGCTTTTTCACATATGCCTCGACAGTATGAGGCCGCCGAAGTGTGCCCAAGTAATTATGTACATACGGTCATCGCATCGCTAGTTGCGGGGTCTTCCGCACGAGCGTATGCGTTATTACAATCAACAATACATATCGTAACTGCAACTGAAGAGTCTTCAACGCGAAAAGGAAGGAAGAATGTAGCGTTTCGCTAGCGACGACAGAACTATGCTCGAGCATATTTGGAACACGTCTCTGACTAGTGAATTATGCACTGATAGTCGATGATACACAATGATTTCTTGTGTATTTGCATGCTGGAAACACTCTTTCGGAGGAGTCGTATTGTAAGGGCACAGCGCAAAAAGACACGGGACGAAAGGAAGAAGACATACACACGAGCGCTCATGTGTACGTCTTCTTCCTTTCGTCCCGTGTCTTTTTGCTCTGTGCCCTTCCAATATGAATCGATACCAACTCGCCCAATTGTCTATCCTTCTTTCGGAAGAGGATTTATTTGCGTCGCGTCTCCGATGTCAGCACCCGACTTTAAAAGATTTGATATAATACACATTATCGCCCATACGTCTCTGTGTTTCAAAATTACTTGAGTTCTAAGAAAAGGACAAAAATGCGAGGACTTGTAAATCAGGATTTTCTCAGATCTACCTGCAAAAATGCGACGCTTTATAAAGATTCGAACAATTGTTGTCCCCTCCGGCTAGCCAATAAAAAGATTCACTGTGTGTATGGGAGCGTCGGGAGAATTAAGGGTCCTATGTTTACAATTGAGAAAAGATACTAAGCGCGAAACCGCAACATTACGCTAGACAAGGAAGGTTATGACCACGCTTGTCAGGCGTAGAGTACATGAACTATATGCATAGAATCTGTTTTGACTGTGGTCAACAGTCTGATGAAAAAATTATTTCGCCATGGACGTTGTTTTAGAAGGAAATTAGCTGGTCTTCAACGATTCCATCAGTTTAAAAGTTTTCAGCGGTTATTCTCATTACACGTACGTTGCACGCCTTAACAGCGTCCAAACATTCAGATTCCGTCAGAGTGATTACCTCGCTCTGCCGGGGTGGCGAAGAACGGTGGTTTGAATTCAGGTGTGGAGTCACCATTTTGTTATGATTTCTTTTTTGTTGCATTTATGTTTTATTATAGCTCTGCATATGTTTTCTAGCACGGGGCCGCTTTTTTGTTCGAAAAACCAAGGCCGGGACCCATGCAAGGAAATTCCGGAATCAAAGCTCCGCGCGGTTTTCATGACGGTTCAGCATGTACAATAAACCAGTATACCGAATCCGATGTGAAATTTATGCAGTAGGTTCAAGAGGGGGCACATCACTATAGCTCTGTTAGCTGAGTTACTCAGGGTTTTTTTTCAGCACGCATGCCGTTTAGCCGTAGGAAGGCCAGTAGATTCAGGAAAATCATAGGCCCCTAAACAACCTGCTACCACTAGCAGCGAAACGTAGTGGTTGATGTCTCGCTGCAGAGCAGGTTGCGCCGGCAGACCATTGTTCGTTCTTGCACCACGGCTTTCAATGCGATGGTCGGTATCCTTTAATCGCGGCGCCTGGGACTGGGCATGGATGATATCAGAGTGCTATGAGTAGGGCGAGCTTAGGAATGTGTGCTGGCGGGTGTTTCTGTACGCCCGGAGGAGCCGAACCCGGTTTCGGCTTTGCACACCGCGTTGACGCAGAATTAAGCGCTCGGTGGCTACGAGCTGAGCCGCTTTTTGAACATACAAATAACAGATATGGCTACAATTAATAGGTCGCTACAATTGTCTGCTTGCAATGAAGTGCCTATTGGTAATAGTTGAAAAGTATAACATCGATTTATTCACTCTACTAGTTATCGAACATTGTGCTATCAAAAAAACTTTGTAACAGCTGATAAATAGACGCCCTGAAACACCTAGTATTTAAATTTAAGGAAGCCGTACGAATGTGCACGCAAGGCCTAGGGGTATATTCTGTACGATTAGAGAAGAAAGGTTTCGGGTGCCTCGATTCAATGTCTTGCTATCATCTCCAATCTGCAGCACGAGTTGGTATCTGGAACTAACTCGGCAATGAAATGCGGTGTCGGGACATTGAACAACGCACCAGACGAAGGATGTCTCCCCCCGTTACTCGCCAATTACTACACGTACAAATGTTTGCTCATAATGCTTCGCTCACAAAACTAACGTCTACCTGAACCGGAATTAGCGTCTAACCCTTTCGTGTGAAAACTCCCGAGAGCCTGTATGACGTTGAAAATGCAAAACAAACCTGAGCACCTTTATGTTCCAGACAATTGAAGATAGAACTCGCGAACACCTGCATGACGGGGAAATGCAAAATAAAAGTTGCGAGTGTCGGTAAGACGCAAGAAAAGAAAAGGAAGGCTCATTTACACTTGTGTTCACCGCGGCAGGTACTATCATTGAATATATTTAAATATTTATCCTAAGGCTATTGCCCTGACCTCCTCTACTTTCATAAATGTTTTCGAAAACGATCGCGGCCATCGTTCAGCTGTCTTTTTTTACTTTGTCTTAATCTAGGTTAATGGCTGCCATGCAGGGTTTCAGGAAAAACGATATCAATATCCTCGTTTCACAGAAATCTACACGCCAATTGGTGGGCTGGTTTACTGTAGTCTGCTTCATCACGATCAGGATGATGCAGTGCGCAAAAAAATCCGAAGAACTGTACTGCGATACTGCTGTAGAAATGAAAGCATTCCTGTGCTTGTGGTGCTATGTTGAATGTAACAGAACGTGCTCATAATCAATATTGTATGAACGGCTAACGTTATACAAGATCATTATACAAGAACTCCAGTCTATCTTGGGGTTGGAAGCACAATGCCGCAGTATTCAGTCGTGTAATAGTGCTATAGAACGCCGGTTTTAAAATCTTATTATCGTCGTAGACAGTATTGTAACTGTGGATCGAAAACTGCACACTATTCACAGTGAGTATTGCGTTTTCGCTGAATGATGCTTTGTTAAGACTAATAGGAATGTTTAGGTAACCCTTCAGTGCCTGGCCATTGTGATCTCAGACCCGCGTTA
Source organism: Amblyomma maculatum (assembly GCA_023969395.1). Lineage (NCBI taxonomy): Eukaryota > Metazoa > Arthropoda > Arachnida > Ixodida > Ixodidae > Amblyomma > Amblyomma maculatum. The sequence continues at coordinate 20,217 of JAJIZL010037938.1, forward strand.
ATATAAGCATTAAAAATAATAATAAAGAAGCCAATGCTCGCAAGTGCTCGCGTTTTTACCTTCTTGTTATCATCGCACTAGCACTTCTCTTAATCTTCGTCATAGTTTGCTTACGATAGTGGCAAAGTTTCACATTAGTCTTTTTTATCTTAACATTTATCGTGCTTCGTAATGGTCACCATGAAAAAAGAAAAAGAAACAGCCAGTGGAACAATTGCCCTTTGCGATCTTCGCAAACATGCTGATATCCAGAGATTTTGTGATTTCTTCTTCACTACGCCCAAGAATGACTTCGGGATAGTGCTAATTGTAATTTCTGAACAAATACAGGGAGTAGCCAAAATTGATGTAAAGTTTCAAAAATACAAAATTGGGTTAATATGGTCGCATTTTACCCATAATTGTGAGAACTTGTATTCTTGGTCACGTTCAGCCATGTTATTTATTTATTGTTGCATGCTTGCGTTAAAAAAAAAAGAAGGGTTATTCAAGACACGTTAGCGCGAGATTATTGAAGGTGATGCCATCAGGGCCTGGACTGGTGGAAAGTGGCAGTCTGTTGATCGCATTTTCTACGCTCTTCGCAGAGATTACAGTTGGGAGAAGTTAAAAGGCTTCAACGACATGTGGTAAAGAAAACGCCCAACCATTCTCGTCCGTTTTAATGGACACTATTAGATGCCACTTGGGAATTACTGCCCAATAGAATTTCTTAGCGCTGGTTTCAAGCATGTTGAGGAAGTTCCGGATATAAGAGCTTTTTTAGCTTCCAGAACTGTAGGAGCAGATAGGCGAAAAATTTTTCAGATCTCTCCCAGTCAAGGGGTGAATAGGTACCAGTGGCATTTCTTATAAGCCCTCATTCTGTTGCATGGGCTGTGAAGCAAGTGTCGTTCTATTTTGCGCTCATTTCGATTTTCGTGACGCAAGTAGATTAAGTTTCTTTAAGCCTATCTTTCAATAGACACCGTGTTCTCGGTAGCGGATTGCATTTCACGGTATCTCGAAACCATTAGTATAAAAAATGAGCCGAAGCTGAGACAGCGATTGATCGTGGAACGTTAGCTCTAAATTTTACCCAATTTTGCTTTTATTGTCGCGTAAACTAATTTAGCAATGCTGTAACCAGTTGAGTATTACATACTTCTAAACGTGCTGGCAATGCCATCTGCTGGCATACTAGTAGCGCCACCCAGGCAATAAACTCTGCGCTCATCTGGCGTATCAACTTTGCTTATATCCGGATCACATGGTGACTTCGTTGTTTCTTAAATGAAAACTGCGAGCTAAATTTAGACAGAAACGTGTACTGCGTGAAGCGACGAATCGTTTCTCGCAATTCGGATCATCCTGAAGTAAACGGCGCAGCCGCAATTGGCCGTTTCAAGGTCTCCGGGGGAACAGTTTTGGGAGCGAGAAGGTCGCCGGTGGGAACCTTCAGCGTTGTGTAAGGACATGCTCAGCTAAACGTTTTATGCTCCGCGGCCCTCCGAATTGTTCGACACCATCACGAACCTACTGCTGCAAAGGGGGGTGGGGGGGGGCATAAGTTATGCAAATATATTTAAATAAAATGTTGATTATAGCATTTAAAATCTAAAATTATTATTACCTTTATGCCAGTACACATCCCAAAACACTTTAGTAAGTCATATGCGCCACATAACATTCACTGGGCGCTCCTCTAAGGCTATTCATACCAACTACCTTTCGCGCAATACAGGTTGCGTACTCTCCTGTCATGCAGCAATGCTGGCTTTGACCCCCGGTAGCAGCAAATATATTGAATTGCTTATATTTCCGGCACATTGTTCTCAAATTTGTGTTACGGCAAAGGCAGCTGCTACGCCAAAGCTGCCGAACGAACTGTATCACGTAATAATCCTTATGAGTACTGGGTTAAAAGCCAACCCATGCCTGTAAAATGAATCGGGGAAAGGCAGTTACGAACGCAATAATGCGTCCTGCGACTTTTGAGCTAGGGGTAAATCTTTTATCTCCGCATACACTAGCGCTTATATAGTTTTGGTAAAAGATTTCAGATAATTGTGGGGTAAAATGGGTGACCGTGTAAAGGTAGCTTGATCTGCGTTGCCTGCCGCGGCCTCAGAGAGAATAATATAAGACTGCTTAGTGTTTGTTGGTTAGCAGAGAATGGTATCTTCAAATTACTAGCTGCATCATTGAACAAGGGCATCAACTGAATAAACTATATATCCCATATTTTCTGCGTCATCTAACTCAAACGTTTTAATTTAGTTTACCTTCTGCTCGTCGTGCTTACGCTTGAAGAGAACATACAAAAATATTCACAACACATGCCAGAAAGCACTGCAGCTACAATAGATGAGTGGAGAGTTCTAAAAGCCGAAGTGAACGACGTAATGAGATCGTTGCTTTGTGTTTCTTTCTGTATTTTCTTCTCATATACTGCGCACTGCACATTACCAACCGGAGGCTGGAAAGCCCTTAATCATAAATGCTCTTTTTGCTATTTCAGGTGTACTTATCATTGCCGGGATGACCATACATGTTTTAACAGGTACTGTAAAGACCTACTCCCCTTATACATGCAAGCGACAATTGAGTTCGTCTTTAATTACCAATAATGTTTAAGGTGTATACGCTGCAGAATTGCAAAAGTTTCCTCTTTATCACTGAATTACTGTCGGTCATGTTGAGGCGGTAAGTTATTGATCAAGTCATTTGTGAAAATAACGTGCTTTTTATAGAACATCAAAAGACGCTTCTTCGGAGGTTTCATCGAGATAAGATAACAGCATGTTTTTGAAGACGCACGCGCGTTCATCGTTATAAGTACAACGTGCTTTATAGGATTGTTAGAGGACTGCCTTCTTTTAGCTGTAGTTTTGCTTAAGTTTATTTCGGAATCGAGTTTAAATTTTAATGACATACAGCATTAAAAATACAGTCAGTAACCATGCACATCGAGACTAAATGTTTTTGTTAACTATCTGTGGGAATGCAGACATTGGAATAAGAGAGGCCTGCTAGGAGTTTGTTTCATTCACAAAATATCGTACGATTTTAATGTAGGTAACCCGAGTAGTACGCACACAGATGGAAGCTTATGGAGACGACGACGTACAGTGCACCGCGAGAGCATGTGCTGCGGTCTACACGTAGAGCGGTCGGCTGCGGTGATTGCTGCGACGTTCCGTAATCGATCGCTTCCCACGAGGAGTTCCACACTTGGAATCGGAAAACTGTGCAAGCGGAATCTAGAAGGTAAAATGAGGGACTGGCTGTGATGGTTATCATGAAAGAGGCCAGGAGTAGGCGAGGCGAGGAAGGCGTAGGTGATTTTTTTATTTATTTGTGGTGCTGGCGGAGACTCTTGAGAGTTCCTTGGACTGCCAGAAGATCAAATCAGTCTATAATGTCGATCATTAACCCTGAGTGCTCATTGGAGGGTCAAATTCTAAAGTTAAAGCTCAGCTACTTTGGTCATCCGATGAGAAGAGAGGAGTCGCTGGAGGAAGATTTCATGTTGGGAAAGGTTGAGGGTCAGCGGAGAAGGGGCAGGCAACGAACGCGATGGTTAGATGACATCCTCGAGGCGCTGCAGATGAAGTTATGTGATGTTAGGAAGATAATGAGAGACCGGAAAGCGTGGCGTGATATGGTCCATAGGGTTACGAAGAGTCGGACACGACTGAACGACTGAACTGAACTGAATGATCTGATTTAGTACCGTATTCGTTGTTTTACGGAGAAAGACAATCCAATGCAAAGTTAAAGAAACCAACGCGCCCCTTTTGTAATCCATACCAAAAAATATTTTGTCCGATGCGTTTACCAACTGAAGTATAGTAACAGCTGTTCAATTTTCTCATTTCCAGAGTATTATTGTTATGATCGGCGTTACTTCGCAAAAATTGAATGACGCATCCGATATTTCGGGGAGAGCCCTAGGTGGTTCAATGCGAGTTTTAATGTCGGGTTGCTACGTAATCCGACACGCTGCATGAAAACGGAGTTAGGGGCTATTCTTTAGTGTTCGTAATTTGATCTGCTCCACGTGGAGGGAGCGCCTCGGGTTCTCCCGTATGCGAAGGCTCTGCTGAAATCCGTGGAAGCGTCCTCGCAACAATGTGACCAGTAGTCCGGCCTGTTCAATAAAAAAGCGTAGAGGGCGCTAAGAGTCAGAAGAACGGAGTCACTGGAAAATGTTCAGAGTACCGGAAAGGTGCCCGCGGGCGCCATTTCTTTCCAAGACCGTCGGGTCCGGTCGCTGGCTGAACAGCGAGTGACCGCATTCGTAGACTTGGAACATGTTTTTAAGTTCAGCAAGACAGGAAGGCTCTGGCAAGTTTATTCAGAATAGTGCCAACAGTGATCGTGGCGTCATTAACTTTAATATCGCAGTAAGCAATCAATGGGAAAAATAAATAAGTGGACGGATGGATCGGCGAAAGCTACAGGTCACTGCATTAGCAAATCTCCGCCCATCTGGATCACCTCGTGTTCGAAGCGCAGCGCATGGGTGTTACCACTTTATAAGTTACTGTGTGTGAAAGAGCATATGTCTGTGAAGCTCGTAGGGTCGTGTCTATATTAAGTCATGGAGAATTCCGCATGTGGGCGCCGCTTTGTTAGACACCACGGATGAGGTGCGTAATTGATTACTTGATTACACAGTGAAACGATGACTCGCTTTGTTTAAGCGGAACAAGGTGAACTATCAGGTTTGCAGAGACGGCGTAAGCAAACATTGCGTACATTGTAGTAATGTCATTGAAAGTATCAATATCATTTACATTGCTTTCGCTGCGCGAATAACGCTGAGTAGGATACCTTGTTGAAACGTATTTGATTGCCAGGCCTTAATGTTTTCTCAGCGTCGTAATTGAGTAAAGGAAATGTAACGGTAACGCGATCGTTTTGCCAATTTTAACCGTGCAAAAATTCGTTATGCCATATCTTTTTTGCACGGTTTCGAAAATATTGCACTTTTCATGTGCTAGATGGTACCAATTATGCAGTTATATCGACATCCCCATGTGCCACTCATTTGATACAATCTCGCTAATTATCTCGCCAGAAATCAGTACGACAAAGTACATTGCTTTCACGTGCGGTGGACACACAGCGGCCGAAGTTTACCAGTTGGAAACGACAAATCTATTGCGCCTTGTATTTTACTCAGTGTAACATTATGTACTAATCTGTCCTAGTGTGCTGGGAGCCGCTGTGGCAGTAACTAGAAATAAATAGCTAATAAGTCTAAGTAGATTTCAAGTGTACTCATATTAACAAAAATATAAAAAAAGAGATGCGGGCGCACCTCGATCCGCATGAGTATGCGACCGGACGCACCCAAGAGAAGCGTATAAGCATTTATGCGTAACTCAGTATAGACATATGTCTTACCTTGCGGATAGATACTTCACTCAAAGTGATGGCAGCTTTTTCTAAATTCTACAATCAAAATGGACGTGACCCATTCCTGCGTGCGTGCGGCACACTGCTTTGGAGTGTAAAGGGGTGCCCCGCTCACGCGTACTGTGCGCGTGATCCTGCTGTTGTTGTGGGGCTAAACAACACTCTGAAACCATCTCGCATAAAAGAGCTTCCTTTGACAGTACGAAATTTTCCCCCTGGTCGATTTTTTGAAGCCACAGTGACCGCCGCTGCAGATCAATTTTTTCCCGTCCAGAACAGAGAAAATGACTTTTCTGACTTCTTCCATTTGCCGCATCCAGAGGCATAGCCGTCATAGATGCTGCCTTTGTCGGTGCGGGTCCAAATACCCATCCACTTCGGTAAACCAATCGGAAAGAGACCAACTGCCGCACAAGTAATTAATTCCGCGCGCACGCTTGGAAGGTATATGGCGACGCCAAGTCACGTGACCGGCATCAGCCAGTAGGCGGGCCGCAGGCGCCAGGAGATGGAATGGGGTACTCTACTCTGAAATTTTCAAGCGGTTCTAAAACAGTGCCGCTCCGCTCGCGGCGCGGAGAAAATGCGCGCAGCGTCTCCTTCTGAGCTTTGTTTCGCGCATTGATTGCCGTGTCCCGTTGCTTTGAACTACTGTCATGGTGTAATATCAACTGAACAGAAAGAGGGAGATATGACGGAAACAAAAGAACCCGCACACACTTGGCAGCGCACAAAAGAAGCGCTATTCGTTTTTGCCACTTCTCTGTTAGCCTATCGACCTGAAATCCGGTACGTAAAAAAAAAAAAGAGAGAAAGTTCCTTTCGGCATTGTGAGACAGTATGCTCGTAATAAAAATAATCCCACACTACACCAGTTCTTTTTCATGCTAACGGGAAGTATTAATACCAAGTTCTTTATTGTTTACTCAGAAACGCCCAGCCCACTTTGCTCAGTCATGACGCGACGTTGTCAGCAGGATGGATGGATTTGAAAAGAACGAAATCATTGCTATAGCACACTTTCCCACTAATGGACAGTGGTTATACCACTCTTAAGATTTAGGCAAATAACTTGATAGACAGGTGAATGACTCCACTGTGTGTACACCAAAGAGCCTTTCACATGATCTCCAAGTCGATTGGTTCAGTTTGTTAAGCCGTGGTCTTCCTTTATGTACACATATAATTAATCACAATCCTGTTTCATATTGCCGGAAAGAACAATTTCACGCCCCATTTTTTCGTCGACTGAATTACAGCTTCTTCCACTGGAATTCACTTTCAATTTCAATAGTTTCCTCTTCGCTGGTACCGTCTTTACAAATAAACGTTTGATATTTGTGTCCTGATCGAATGTGGTGCTGACGAAAAAAGAATTATAAAACCCGATTACAACTGTATTGGAAACACACTAGCCGTAGCTAGACCGTTTGTTTGTCACTTTCGTATAGAAATTATATTTTTACAACTAGCAGAATTGGTTACAACAATTTTGCTCATTAACCATTCACTATCATCATACCATTTACAGCTGAAGCTGCAGTAGCTAATTTCATGCAGCAGCTCTACAACTGCTACGTGCTAAGCAACCCATTTAAAAGCAGTAGCTGTTCATCTACGCGCAATACAACACATAGTGTCCTGATTAGCGTTTTCCGATACTCCTCTTTTGTGTCGTTTTCGAATAGCAATGTCTAACCATTGGCTTTTGGGAAAACGCTATGTAAGATCAGTGAACTAATAACAAAATTCTAAATTAGGGAAATAAAACACCTAAAACAGGGAGGTGCAAATAATCGCTGTTGCGGCGTAGCATGCATATGCTTTATGTCTGCTGTATAACGCTATATGCTTATCGTTCTAGCTTCTGTTAGATATTACCTTGCCTGTGGTTTTATAAATTTTGTGTGTTTTGTTCTTTGTCAACATTTATGTATTAAATAGATGGTGTTGATCTGCTCATCGAGAGAATGCGCCGCTCAACACCATCGATGAGCTGGTGCTGCAGCGCCGTGATGCTCGCAGACTTAAGGCCACTATATCACATTCCACGCAAGCACTGAGGACGTATGCAACGTCACACAATATTCTTCAGCCATCTGCGTCAGATGGGCTACCGGCTAGATTACTCCGCACACGCCTGTATGCCCAGGGAAGAAGCGGGGGTTTGTACTTATATCGTGCGTTCAATGAACTCTGCTCTCAATTCAATGAACTGCAATGAACTCTCGAGAGACAACAATGTTTCAGCTTTCGCACTGTGTAACCAGTCTTGAGTGCCGCCGTATTTTTTTTTTTGTCTTCGCAGGCTCAGCACACATTCAACAAATAAGTGTGGAAAAATTGAAGGCTGTGATGTCTCAAGATGCAAAGTTGCCGTTGCCAGAGCAATGTTTTACAGTTAATATCACAAATAGCCTCACAACGGGTGAAAATGACAGCTTCGGCTTCCACCTGTGGAATGGAACGCTGCATACAAAGCCTAAGGGAGAGGATGAAACATTTAAAGCAAGCTGCGAACCCGAGGAAAAAGAGATGTGGTGCCGCGTTTCAACTGTGGGATGGCACGCCAAATATGACGGGAAAATTTCTCACAAAGATGAATTCGATCTTTTCAAGGTTACAGTGACAATAGGAGAGTACCCAGTGCCGTATAACCCAGCTGATGTAACTGTTTGCTTACAAACAGGTAACCCCAGTGGTGAGTGCCTAACAGAAATATCCGGTACTGGGAATTGCTTGCATAATAGCTGATACTTTGATAATAGTTATATTCTACTACTTTATTACCGTCTGACAAACGCAGAAGTGTAGGGGCAATCTCTTTTGACTCACAGAGAAGAGTCTACACTTCAACTGTTTTTGACGGAAGTCAGTAAAGCAAGACATTTATCAACTATCTTTATCAACTGCTATAGAAATTTTCATGGCCTTCGGATACAGGAAAATAACGACAATAGTACTGCAAACTAGAAATTCTGTTCCACCCGTTTATCATTCTGGGAATAAAGTGCACGTCACCTGTGCCTATCAGATCGAAATTATCGAAATTCTATGAGAAGTGCAGAATAAACCGAATTGCTGCAGAATATGAATTAAATGATTTTATAGAATACAATGTATAGAAAGAATTTCGTAGCGAACAATTGTTTATGTGAAGAAAATCTATATTGAGAAGGGTGGAAAATTACTTTTGAGATCTCAGATGCGCATTGGCTTCAGAATTATTTTGTTTGGACTCAGTGAGAGTAATCAATTGCTAGTTATCATTTTTATCACCGTTATCATTTCTAGCGTTTTTTTGTGATGCCCGAAAAGGCTTTTGCAGTGGCTTTAGAGAGCATAAAATAAATATATTCAGTCACCTCACCAACGCATCACCGGCATTGGTCAGTGCGACTTATCTTCAGATCCGGGTTGTGGGTGGGGCGGCGGTGGTTTCGACTAGTCTGGTTTGGGCATTAAGGGCTCGGGCGGAGCTGCGCTGTTATTTTTACGGGCTCCCGGCCCATGGCCACGGCGTGTGGATGGCGTCGACGTTCCAAGGTGAGGATGGGGATAAAACCCCGCACCTCCACCGAAATCATACTTGGCGACGCGCCAGAAGACGGCACAACAAGGCGACACGGTGAAAGATGGTTTAATGGCTGTCCCAGCGGAGGACTCCTCTCTCGCCACTGCCGATCTTCTCCGCAACAATATTAGGGCATCTCATTTTATAAGCGTGGACGGTTTGTAAGGGCAACATAACCCTTTTGTCCTTCCCAAATGGCCGACCCTTTATTTCTCTTAAAACGAAGCTATGATAGAGGTCCTACGAACTAAAGACCATGATACAGATGTAACTGTGAAAGCGATTCGTCTGAATGTGATGTGTGTCAAATACAAAGACGCGGCTACGAGAGAAAAACAAGCAGAATAAAGCCTAAACGGCTGCCGTAGAAATTCATTTACACTTTGGACGTGCGCACAACAATGTGCTAAAAACATTGAAGCCGTTTTAACTTCAGACCCCGTTCGCGGTATTTGAACGAGGCTCTTTATTTAAGATTCTGCTCACACAAGCAGGAAGATATGAGACAACGCCTTTGGATCACTTCATGCTGTGTGTAGCCTGGTGAAACAAGTTCTACACGAGTGGACAATTTTGAGAGAATTATTGAAACTTCAACGGGGCTACCCATTTAACTCATTTCGCTTTACGAGTCGAGAAAGGTGAAGCTGCGCGTGGCTAGCGCAAGACCCCACCGAAAGAAAATAGCGTGTAGATTCAATGTATTGCATTTATTTCTCGAATTACATTCAGTGTATTTACATCAAAGTTCAGAACACACCGCATCATAACCACAACGATTAATCAAAAAAATTACAAGGGTTCAACGCTGCTGAACAAAATATTGAGCGAAAGCATTAGCTGCGGGTGATCGAGCGTTCTTCTTCTCTTTTTCTTCTTCCTTAGCCCACACATAAAGCCCGCTTTAACCTAAGCGGTATGAACGTGCCTTAGTGGCCTATAGGGGTAACGTGAATGCCAGGGTCCTGGCAGGATAATTCTGACATAATCGTCCCATGTGAAACGAGAGACCCAAATTGGCAGTTCCTGCCAGCTTGGGGTCGTCTACGGTGGTCGTCTAAAGGTCAGAGGTCAAGCGTGGTTACCGCCGGCACCATGCTGACGGCTTGGAAGTGCGAGTAATATCGCTTTCCCAATAAAAGCTGTTATAACGAGCATTATTTCAGGGCGATCCCATTTACTAGTGCTAGTCCAAGACAGCCGCTTGCAGGTCTGGACTCGTCAAGGTTGTGCTCGCGTCTCGTGCCGGCGTGCTGGCGCCAGGCATCCTCTTCTTTACACTGTTAAGGTTCACTCCGTTGCTTATACGCGCGACTCCCGGAGATTACCTTAGTTGCTCTCTTATATCCCTAACCATATGTATTTATATTTATGATCTCTAAAGTAGTGACGATGCTATACAAGGAGTTTCATGAACGCCAGCTACAATTTTTTATGAGGCGTTTGAAGATGTGAGCACTGCTTTGTCGGCGCAATTTTTCCAATGTTGGCTGACATAAAAAAGCAGTACAACGCTGTTAAGTAGGAAACTGCGTAACTGATCGGATGATTGAGATTTTAGCTACCACAGTGACGCATCTAGGTGCAATCGAAGATTTTTATCCACCCAGCATTAATAGCACTATATGTTTCTATAATTTCGAAAACGCAAATATTCTTGCCTGTGTGACTCAAATTATGGCTAATTGGCAGCAACAGACGCGCTTTCGAAACATTTGCTTTCTAAGCACCACGCCAAGAGCTATCAATTGACAATGCAAGTCCAATTTCACCTTCTCTAGCACGCGTATGTTGGAGCAGCAAGCAGCGGCAAGCCCTGCCCGGTATGCGCACCAAGGCGCGCAGTTTCGTCATAGACTGAGAGCATTCGAAGTAATGCTTAGATTGCAAGTTTTTTGGAAGCATGCGCTTGGCCACCAGTGGTGCAGTGTTGGCGTAGGGGTAGAATTTCCGCCTCCCGTGCAATAGGACCGTGGTTCGAATCCCGGTGTCACGCAATTCTCCACCGGATTAAAAGAAAAAAAGTCCGCGTGTCGATGGAATTGCATAAACAGGTTTCGGGTGCGACCTAATGCTGGTGAACACCTCCGGCAACGAACTCTGAGGAGTTGGCCATCCTGGTGTACTTACTGGCCGCAACCTCCCATGATTAGGCTTATGAAACCCTGGCCCTCAGTCACTAGCGGCTGCGGAGCAACTGACCACGGCTGCGGTCAGACCTGTGACACAGCGGAGGGTGCTAAGTATCTCTGGCTCCACTGGACAGGCCGCCATTGGAAACTGACCCTGTCAACGTTTAATGCTAGAACCCTAGCTAGTGAAGCTAGTTTAGCAGTGCTGTTAGAGGAACTAGAGGGCATGAAAGGGGATGTCATAGGGCTTGGTGAGGTTAGGAGGCCGAATGAGGCATATACTGTACTGAAGGATGGGCATGTACTGTGTTATCGAGGTTTACCGGAGAGGCGACAACTAGGAGTAGGTTTCCTTGTCAATAAGTATATAGCGGACATCACAACAGTTTTCCAACCACCCATATCAACGGACAGCTAGGAACCCACCGCGGGTAATATAGATGAATTCTATAGTAATAATGAGAGGGTTGCAGGCATCGTAATTACGCTTAATAAGCGGTATAAACTGAAGGTTGTACAGGCTCAGGCACCTACTGTAGTTATGATGACCAGGCTGTTGAAAGCTTCTACGAAGACGTAGAATCGGTCATGCGGAAAGAAGAGAAGCAGTATGCTGTAGGAATGGGTGACTTCAATGCCAAGGTAGGGAAAAAGCAGGCAAGAGACCAGGTAGTGGGTGACTATGGCATTGGCACTAATAGCAGGAGGGAGTTACTGGTTGAGCTCGCAGAGCGCAATAACTTTAGAATCATCCACACCTTCTTCAGCAAGTGGAATAACCGGAAGTGGACATGGGAAAGTCCGAACGGTGAGACTAAAAATGAAATTGACTTTACACTATGTTCCAACCCCGAAATTTTGCAGTATTTAGAGGTAATCGGGAAAGTGCGACGCAGTGACCACAGGATGGTAATGTCCCGAATTTGTCTAAAACTGAGAGGTAACGAAACAGATTAGTAAGAAAGAAGTCCATCTACGAATTAGCGCTGAGTGGGAGGGCAGGATAGTTCACGACCTCGCTACAGAATAGATATTCAGCTCTAACCAAGGATGACGACATTAGCCTGGAAGCAATGAACAATAACTTCGGAGATATCATTACTGAGTTGGCTGTAGAAGTAGGTGCAGGATAGTTAGAAAGGATACCGGTAAGTTGTCTGAGAAGACGAAAGATTTCATTAATAAACGCCAAAACATGAGAGCGTCCAACCCAACAGACCAGATAGAATTGGTAGATCTACCAAAGACAATCAGCAAGCGATATAAGAAAGTACAACATAGAGAAAAAAATTGAGCTGTAAAAAACAGAAAATGCTGTAAAAAATGGAGGAAGCCTTAAAGCGGTGAAGAAGAAATTGGGCATAGGCGAAAATCAGATGTATGCGCGAAAGGACAAGACGTGCAACGTCATCATGAATATGGTCAAGAGAGTCAAATTAGCCGAGGAGTTCTATACTTGCGGCTACAGTAGTAAAAGTAGTCAGGACAATAATGAGATCGGCAGCAGGAAAACGCAGTCAGACGTTCCGCCAGTGACGAAGGACGAGGCTAGGAAATGGTTAAAAACTATGAAAAGGAGAAATCAGCTGGAGAGGGTCAGGTAACTGTACATTTGTGAAATGACGGAGGGAATTTTGGGCTAGGAAAGCTGGCCACCGCGTATACGCAGTGCCTGGTATCATCGACGGTACCGGAGCCTTGGAAGAACACCAACGTTATCTTAATTCGTAAAAAAGAGGGCACTAAGGACCTCAAAAATTACAGACCAATCAGCGTGCTGTCTGTTAGTTATAAAGTATTTACTAACGTAAACGCTAATAGAATCAGGACAACCTTAGACTACAATCAAGCAAATGATCAAGCAGGTTTTCAAAAAATGTGCTCTACTATCGATCATATCCATACCATAAACCAGGTGATAGAAAAATGCTGCGAATGTAATCAGCCTTTATACATAGCATTCATTGATTACCAATAAGCATTTGACTCAGTAGAAACCAAGGCGGTCATGCAGGCATTGCGAACTCAGGGTGGAAAATATATATATTGTAGTGGAAGATATATATAGTGGCCGCGCAGCGACCATAGTGCCGCGTAAAGAAACAAAATTACTATAAAGAAAGGTGTTAGGCGAAGAGACTCGGTGTACCCAGTAGTATTCACAGCTTGCTTGCAGAAAGTCATGACGTCAAACAGGAGTGACATGACGATGAAGTACCACACAGTGCAGGATGACTTGCAAAATGAGTTGGTGAAGCCGGAATGTGGGAACAAAATAGCGACATATGAGTCTGGATAACATCCAAAAAGTAAAAGAAGAGTACTAGTGGCGAATTTTTTCTGGTAGCTATTTTTAATTTAGAAATTGTGTGGCAATAATGTAGCACCTCTGCACCTTTCCTGGATATCGGCCTTGTATTAGCTATTTTCACCCTGGAAAGATGATGCTGAAAAAACAGGCAAAATATATGTGCACTAAGAGAAAGGCTTGCCGGACGGCGTTACGTCCCTAAAGTATTGGCGATTGATGTGCAGCCGGCTTCCAAAACTTAAATTGATCAGCCTTTTTTTCGAAAGCAGCAGAAAGGCAACATTTAATGACGATGATTTCTATAAGGGTAGAAACAACTGTTTGAAATCTCAACAAAAACACTTCAAGCTGGCAGTAACGAAGCGCTTTCAGCACTACAGCAATCGGACGGTATAGGAAAATATGTGGGTGTATAGGCATCACTGCAATTATCATAGAGTCATCAACCGATATAGTGGACACGATTGTAATCCGAAATCATCACAATTGGTGTGAAATGTGAGCACAGCTGATGCTGCCTGAACATTTGTGGGCTTCACATGAGCTTCTACATAGGTTCCGCGCCCCATAAGCAGCTGAATTACGAAGAATTTCACTCTATAGATAAAACGTACTAAAACTTTAGGAGGCACTTAAGACTGATTAGGAGCAGCAAGGCGAAAGTCTTTTTTATATTATGATAGTTTTGTGTTTTGCATTTTTGAGTTTTTATTTCTAGCTTTTTGTTTTTAATTTTTGGTAATTTTTAGTTTTTATATTTGTTCATTTTATTTGAGCTCTAATTGCTCTTTGTATGGCTTTTGGCCAATTACTACTTTGTGCTTAGATACTTTAGCCAATTTATCAAATGAGAGCTTGTTGTGTGGTTACTGGATTGGATTATGACTGACATTTGGCTGTTGGCTATCCAATGTTTAGTTAATTTAGGCTTGGCATGTGGCTACTACAAGATTAGCTATAGATTTCTCTTTTGACACATTTTTTTTGCACACCACTCATGAACCCATTAACCAAGAAAGACTTTCAACAAAATATATAGCAGACCCTTTCACACAAGCAACCTGCTTTGCAGGTAATCATATTGAGTGTTCAGCTGCAGAAGCAACTACGAATTTTCGCTTTTTTTCAGGACTTCATGCTTCGTCAGAGGTAACAGAGTTTATTGTGACAACAGATGCGGAACCAAAATTCCATGAATTGAAAGTGTGTCATCAAAACACCTCGCTCGCCGAAATGGTGAAGAAAGAGTTTGACAACACAATCTGGGATACAGCCAAACCAGATATTATGAAATCCCTGAAGAACTCTTATCCAACCTATGTAGAAAATAAAACGAATTCATTTTTATGCCGGAAGAAATGTTTCAAAACATATTCTGTGAATGACATTTCATTAATAAACGTAACCTGAGCAGAGCCTACCCGGAGCAGTATTTCAAATGACAGAATTATGACAACAAGATCTACCTGTCACATCTCTGGTAAAATGACTGTGCTTTTAGTAGGGCAATATAAAGTCGTGCACTGCCTAAATGCGTTCCTAAATAATTTGTCGAAATGAGGTTATAAAAAAGTCAGTCAGAAAGTTGCTGAGCCTGCCGTTTTATGCATCATCGTAAATGCAACTATGTTTGCAATTAATTTCCCAATTAAAAAAAACAAATGGAAATGTTGGCACGCGCGAGGAACGCAGAGACGAAACGTAAAGTTGTAGTCTCGGGTTCAGCGAATTTATTATCTTTTATGAGCCGGCCCCTCCTTGAGTAGCCGGTTGACTTCGGTCGGCTATGGTTAGCTACTTTCCCCTAGCAGCGCGGTGGCCTAGCTGTGGCGTATTTAAGATTCTCCGCAGCACCGCCCCCCCCCCCCCCCCCCCCTCCTCCAGGTGAGAACATAGACTCAATGAACAAAACAGCTCAGAGGCCTAGAGGTTTAGGCTGCTTGGTGCCTTAAAACGTCTGCTGCTGCGCGTACGGTAACTGCTGGTCTCTGTCCCGCTAGAATCCGCTGCCATGGGACGGTGCGCTTCTGCACGGGTGATAGGCGGCTGGGCAGAAATGGCTGTTGTGGACTGAGTTTCCATGAACGCAGATTTCATTCTGCCCAAATAAATATTTCCGGCTGGCCCTGCATTTCAATAGTAAGCATTTTCCACCCATGACGAAGAATCTTGAATGCTTCATCATACGGTGCTTGTAGTGGTCGTCGTACTGAGTTGTTACTCAGAAACACACGACTACATGATTCAAGTTCGCTACTCACGTATATCTTCTAGCCAGTGGGTTGTCGCGGATGTGTAGCTCGGAGCATGTTCAAGATATCACGTATGCGAGATGCATAGTCGCCGGCAGAAATGCGGGCTTGTTGTATGCCAGTCGCAAAACCTCACCAGGCAGATGTAATGTCGTACCGTAGAAAAGTTCCGAATGCCGTGCGTAGACCCAAGAGCAAGATTGGCAATGCCTCCATCCTAGAATGCCACTCTCTTGCCATGAGTGCTGCGTTCAGTTACCAGTGAACATTTCAACCATGCCATTGCTCATTGGGTGGTAAGCCCTAGTTCTGATGCGCAAGGTGCCGTTGAATGTTTCACACCGGTCAACAACGCGGACTCAAATTGAAATCCTCTCTCTGTCGTAATGGAGGAAGGAACACCAAATGGCATAGCAAGTGGAGAATGCAACTCACTGGCTATGAGTGCTTACAGTGAGCCATGTTAGTGCCACTGGCGGAAATGAAATGAGTTTCAGCCTTATTAGAGAAGCAGGCCTTAATTGGATACCGGCAAAATGCCAATTCCTGAAATCGCAAGTTAAAGGAACACTGCCGTGGTTATCAAATGTGCCATTCCTACAGATTCCTGAAGTAGGTTATCTGGGACCATGTGTGTGAAGTTATTTTTTCGATTGTGCATACAATACGTGCGTACTCGCCGACTTAAAGCGCGCAATTCAAATCTGCCGCGCCCGGCGTGAATGCTACAGAGGAGGGAAGCGGAGAGAGAATGCTCGCTTCTCCGTCCGTCGTGACGTCACTTTGAGGAACCGGAGGCATTCTGAGCCAACGGAGGGAGGTTTCGGCTCGCGCTCTTCTTCGTCTTGCGTGCGTTGCGGACGTGCAAAACACGTCAACTTGGTGTTGTGAACCTGATACAACACAGCTCTGCATGTGTTCGGATGCACGAACAGCTGTGGACAGGACAATGCCTTCTTCCATTGTGACAACAGGTTGAGGTGCAATGTGGAGCTGCTGAGAAGAGAGATAAATTCAAACCGACCAAAAGTAACATTCCACTTGAAACATTTCTGTGACTGCGACTACATGCAGTTTGTTGCTAATGCAATTTCTATCGGGCTTTGTCTAAAAGGCATGGTTGAACCGTGGTGCAATTTCTTCTATTCCTCCCCCCAAAAAGTCGTGCCAGTCACCAGTTACTAGAAACGCGTTTATTAAAAGAAGACAAGGAAGGTAAGGCTTGCACTGCGTAGTTTTATTACTTTGACTATTCAGGTCTCATTTTTATGTGAACCGTTGCGTTTAGCATTGGTTTCAATCTGTTGATGGAGTGGACAAGGCGTTTAAAATATCGATTAATAGAGACAGGTCGTTTAATGAGAGCAGACTATGTCAACAATGGCGCACTACTTAAAGACTAGTTAAATGTCTGCTAAATGCTTGTGACGTTAATATGAGTTTTAGCGCTGACACTTCGTTGACTACTACTGGCGTGCATCAGCAACATCAGCGAGTTTTCAAAGCTCACGCTTGCACTGTGTACTACGCATCGCGAACGTTTACACTGCGCGCGATCCACGCTCGCCAAAAGGCACTAATGTACTAGTGCTTCATCTTCACCAAATGTATCACATTTTATTTCGTATTTCATACATTTCAGGGCCGGGATCTAGGGTCTTTCGCCATTTGGGATGTGCCGCTTGCTTAGCATGACAAGACAATTTGTTGCTAAAGCGGTTGTCGTCCTCGTCGCTGGTGGTGTTTCAGTCGGAGCCAGTCGACAGGCCCGCGCATTTTCACCATTACTTCTGTTGCAACCATAAGCGTCCCTTCGCGATCAAAGCCAAAACAACTTACTCAGCAACACATTTACGTCTTCTTCCAGTGATGTCGCCCGTAGCTTTGTTGAACCATGCCGAGACGACATAAGCTACGGCTTTCATCGATGATAGGCAGGCTGCTTTCAAAAGACTGAGCTCAGGATGGCCGGTAGTTGTATTAAGCGTCATATTCTTGACTTAGCCTTCTTCAAGAGCCACCTGCGATGCGCTTGGCTGGCGGTCGAAGTGTTTGGGTGCAGATAGCGCCAAGCATTATCATTTGTTACACTGTACTTTTAGACGCTAGTTATCTATTCCTCTTCCAGATAAGGGAATAAAATGTCGTCTTCCTCAATCATTAATTCCGCTTGAAGTGTTCAGACGTCAAAGAACATGACTGAAAAACTGCACAACGTCTCGCGAATGCATGTCCGGCGTACTGATAGGTGGTCTGAGCGGCTGTTTTTCCGTGTAGTAGACGAAGTTCTGCTTTCTCTTATAGGTGGCGCCTTTTATATTCAAAGTTGTCAATTTCTCTAAATAATTACCCAATTAACCTAAATACAGCAATTTTTTCCCGGCGAGATTGTTTTCATCCTATATATAATGCAAGCATTCCTTTTCCTACAACTCGCTTCGTTCGAACGTAATCGTGCGGACAAACTACGGATGACACGCACCTGTCGACAAACCCATCTATTGCTTAGGCATTAATAAAATTCGTCTGCAGTTCTTCAGTTGTTATACAGCGCCCGTGTCTGCACCTTCCCTTTCCTCTAAACGAATTATACAACGCCGGTCAACTTTGATGGGTTCAACGGAACGCTGGCTGTGTTCTACAAGGGGAGCGGGATACACCTTGTGCAACAGCAACGCTCAAGTTTTCGTATCTCCACAGCAGTTACTACAGTCCTTTCGGAACTTTTTATCCAGGGCTGAGCCCTGGAAACTTCGTCAGCTAAGTCGGCCGATGCAGAGGCGAGAAATATTGCAGGTTGGTTTCACAATTTCTAAAGTTTATATTTATTTATTAAAGAATTGGCTGACAAAAGAGACTACGTAAAAGGAACAGAAAAAGCCTCTGGTGTCTACACACTCTGAACATAACTCATTTTTGTCTAGCGTTGACGCAAACGAAAAGTTGTCACGGCGTCTTGCTCTCTCCGCACGGCAGCGAGTCAGCATTGTTTAGCGAGTTAGACTACGCTTGAAATGTTCTCTTCTGCTTCTATTTTTCCTCTTGCTAAATGCCAAGTGCCGTGTTCGGCGAACTAGCTGCTGTCTGTAATTTCAAATCTTTTATATACATATGCTTTACACGAAACATTTATATACGCTGTATAATTTAGGATCGGTGATCAGCGGGTGCAGCGGCCGCAATGTATTGCTTCAAAGCCATGCGTTGTTGCTAAAATTTCTATTTTAACAACAATCCCGCTTGTAAGCTGCAAAAAAGCAAAGTCGAGCCCATGTACAACGGGTGCAGTTATAGTTGGTTTGCTAAGAAGAAGGTTGGTGCTTCTGTCAAAATTTGTAGGATTTCAAGCGCATTAGACCGCAGCTGAAACGAGCAGCAGTGGCCAAAGAGCTCTGTTATAACATAGTAGAAGATGCTGTAAATGCAGCCTCGTAGCCGAATGAGTTGAATTTCGTGCAGGTAGGTAAGAGCAATCATGAGCGCAACATTGCGCCAGTTAAAACACCTTACTCAGTGCACGTTTTGTACAGAAACAACGCGGACGCAGAAAATCAGGAAATCGTGATACATAATCGTGCAGACAAACCATTTTTTCCAGATGCGGAGCCTAGAACCCGCCCTGGAGTTATGGGCGTTGAGTCCCGGGTTACAGGCTGTCTGTAAGAGATCGTGGTAGGCAGTGACCGGAGGCAGGAGTTTGCCACCGATACAGCTTGCAAGGCTCCGTTTTATTGCTAGATGCTAGAACCAGCGTTTGTTGGATCTTGGTATGGTGAACCCCTATCGGTAACTCTGGGAGGCCCATCTTTGCAGCCAATACACGTGCCTATCACAAATGCCATCTGGTCGCTGCATTCTTCACCGACTACACATCCAATGCACCACCACCTTTGAGGAATCAGTACGAGCGCAAGATCCCTGGAGACGCACCCTCAGTGTCAGACCCATTGCCCTGGAACTTGTCAAGCTCTTTCCGTATTGGCCGTCGCCATGCGCGTGATGAAGCACTAGGGCGGCATTATGGTCGACAAGAACATGTATACTACATGGAAATTGCCGGTGCCTACCGTGGAAGGCGGTTCACAACGGCAATGGTGCACAGCATTGACACAATGGTGGCACTCACGTTCCATGGCCACAACACAACACACGCGGAGAAAATCGTGATTGCGTTCGCCCTCTCCCTTCCCCAAGTGAGACACGTCATTACAGACTCCAAGGAGGCCTGTCGGAATTATGAGCTGGGTTAGATACCTCCTCTTGCCAAGCGCATCCTACAGAATTGCTGTCGGTCTAGTAACCCTCCAAATTGTAGTCTCATCTGCGCTCCCGGCCATCAGGGACTCCTGGGCAATGCGTTAGCCGATCAGGCATCCCGCGCTCTCTCTCCCCGGCACTCAAATTTGCTCGGAAAGTCTACTCCGAGCCCACCCAATACCTTATAACATTCAAAGATATTACTACCTAATATAGGGCCCGCCAACACAGCTTTTCGAAGCCTTTTAAAGGTCCCCGGAGAGCGGACGAAAGGCTCCTCCTCAAAATTTTAGAAACCCAATGCTGTGCCCGGCAGTCTTGAAGCACTTCAATACAGACTTTGTTGGTGGCTGCAGCCTATGTGGAGCGACCTTCCCGGACGTTTTTCACATGGTATGGGCCTCTCCATCCAATCCCCACCGTTCCCAATTGTTCCTTGTACAAATGAATAAATAAATGTTTGTCACTACCACCACCACCTGCGCAACACGTCGGAATAGTCTGCAGTTTTGGTGTGAAAGAAAATATGGGTTTTGTGTCCTTTTCGTGCTTCTTGCAAAATTATGTTCTCTTTTTTTTGTCTGTTATTATTTCTTCCTATTTTACCAGTTTGGACACGACTTTAAGTACGTGGCATGGCTTCCTTGACATCTTCCGCAATGTGGCGCAGCGCTGCACACTTCGAATGGATGGTTGGCTCCACATTTGGCACAAGTTTGCCGGCCAGGCCAGCTCTAAGAACCTTGGTCAAGTTTCCGGAAATTAAAACATCAATGGCGATTGGGAATGTAGGTTCTAGCATGACCCCAGGCCATGTTCGGGCTTGTTGAACCGTCCTGGGGTCATGTCAGAAGGATCATGAATATCCTCAAGTCGGAATTCTGGCGACAAGTTCGTTTGTCTGCGCTAGTCCTGTTTCTATGTGTTCCTTGTGTCCTGTTTTTTTGCGCTCCTGTTCTGCACGATGCTTCACCGACTCACCCGCACAAAGGCATTAATTGATGCTATTTCTCCTACACTGGGCTTCTTCCTTTCACAACACGCCGCAGAAAATGTAGCCATTTTTTTGTGTAAACTTCATTGCCATCACGACCTGTAAATCAAGAGCTGTGTCATATCACCTCAAAAGGAGGCTGGTGGCAGCAGAAATCAAGGCCATGTTCTGGCTTGTTGAACCATCCTGGGATCATGCCAGAAGGATCATGAAGATCCTCAAGTCGGAATTCTGGAGACAAGTTCTTTTGTCTGCGCTAGTCCTGTTTCTATGTGTTCCTTGTGTCCTGTATTTTTGCGCTCCTATTCTGCACGACTATTTTGAAACGTGAGCGCTACATGATAGGGATCAGTAATATTTACCCTAATAATAAAAGCCGATGGAGGATAAAGAAGATTGGGCAGTGCATTAGCAATGAGCGAGCCAGACTCGGGTGAAGTGCAACGAGTTGGAAGGTTGAGTAATGATTCAATTCCATACCCCTGAAAGCAGCTAACATAATGGTTACTATGAGCATTAAGGTCTAGTACATTTATGTTTATATCACCGATAATAACTACACAGCTATTATCTTTCGCTAAAGCATCAAGTACAGTGTCGAGAGCTTCACAAAAAGCCGGAATATCAGTACTTGGAGACCTGTACATGCAGCCTATTACAACATTCTTATGATCTATACCAAATACAGAATGACCCAGTTCAATGCAAACAGACTCGCCGGCCGTTAAATTTAAGCACAGATCTATTCGTCGCTTGTATTTTATGCCAACAGAAACAAAAAGAGCAGAACCGCCATTTTCAGAGTAGTAATTCGGAAAGCAATACAAGTTATGATCAGCACTACATAGCCATGTCTCAGACACACAGATAACTGAAAATATGTTGCGACAAGAAGATAAGAAGGCTTGGAATTTATAGGATGTTTACGCAGACTACGCGCATTGAAATGTATTGCGGAGTGACAGATGTTAGAAAAATGCACATCGATATGACCATAACTTATGTACGGCATGATGAAGATTTGAAGGAAAAAAAAATACGCGTCACCTATTCGAACACACGCAGGTCAGATTCGTTTTGTATCCGGTAAACTGTGCTCACATGTGTCTGCCTAGTCAGTATGACGCAGTCCTTAGTCCACAAGAATTCCCAGCCGTTATCTTTTCTTAGCTGTTTTGTCTTAGCCTTTGCAAACAGCAGCTTGTTTTGGGCTGTGAGGTGATCATTAACGTAGGTCGAGGCGGTTTCAGAAGAACTGAAGCCTACATCTTTTTCGCAAAAGCCGGGCTTTGCTGATAAACTCAGCATTTTTCTACCGGGAGTGGAATTTGCAGTGCCATTGTGTAAAGCAAGCATGTTGGGTTCATTGACTTAATATAAAGTGCAATAACGCGACATATTTCTCTAATGGAGACAATGTGTAGTGCATTTGCTATTTATTTTAATTGGTGGTAATACCATAGCCATAACTCAACAACTGTAACAAGGAAGCTGCAGAACGCACTCCGATAATTGGCGGGACCACTCTATAAGCACTCTTTCATATTTATCTGTAAACGAGAAAGTCGCGGGCAAATGAACCTGTTAAAAAGGCCACGTCGATGCTGCCGGCTGTCGTAGACTTCGAAGCTAGGTTGTGGTGCGTAGTTTAGCGGTACAATTGAATGTTTTTCGAGACGTCTCGCGACCATGGATCCTCTGGCGCATGTGTTTGAGCTGCCCCAAATTTACATTGTGAGCACTGAAGTCTCCTCAAATATTATGTGGAAAGGGTTCATTGCTACCACATCGTGTTTTCAAGCATCGAAGCATTATGGCTTGCCTGGTTCGAGATATACTCCAAAGACAGTGAACTCTTGTCTGCCAATTAGCGCTACAAAGCACACATAATACCTTTCGCTGTGAGGCGGGACATCAACCAAGGAAGCCGGGATATCCTTGCGGAATCCTTTGAGCAATCTGCTGGCGTCATCTTGTTTTTGTCAATAATGAAAATAGTATCCGTGAAGTCTAATGGTTTCATCGACACCCGATTCAGAGATGACTGTAAAAGTGAAGTGGGAGGCTTGCACGAGCTGCAGGAAATCGAAGATTTCCGAGCCGAGCGCCAACCGCGAGAATTCCAGTGAAAAACGATGCATCTGAGATTGATGTTGATGGTTATCTAATGATTTGGTCGTTTGATGGCAATCCTCGCGAATAAAGACGTTTACACTCCCGCGTATCGAAGATGCCGCCGGTTGTCCAATCCGGCCTACACATTCAAAGACATTTTAATTTTAAAAATGTTAAAACTCGCATCGCAAATACCCTAACCCCTGCAAAGTGTAGGGAAAAGCGAACGAGACGCTGCACATGCACCTCTTCACCAGCATGATGCTGTGGCCGGCAGTACTTAAAGATTTGGACTCCCAATTCACTGCCAGTGCCAGTACTGTGGGGAGGTGGCTGACACCTACCACATGGTATGGGCCTGCCAACAGAACCCATCTCTTCCCCCATCGTTAACCCTTCCCGGGAAGACTGGGAGGCGGCTCTGCTCGGCTGATGCGACCTAGAGGCCAAAATGACCTTAACTCGGCGTGCACGGGCGGCGGCAACCGCCAATGGGGTCCCTGACTAGGGACTCCACCCAGTATTGTAAGGCCGATGCCCTTAAGGCTCCACGCCAAACAAACCTCATTCGAAATGTACAATAAACGTTTTTTGCCATCACCATCACCGGCTGTCTTTCGTCCACGTCTTATTCCTCATACCTACTCATGCAGTATGGCGATTGTCATATCCCAATGGATCTGTCGAACCGGGAAAAGCAGCATTTGTAACCGCTGGGAGAATTTAGGAATTAATGAGGTGCCCCTTGAGTTGTGTGGTGCCCCAGCGACGCCCGAAATATTCGTAGAGACTATGCTTAATGGCCTAAAGTGGGAGTTATGCATGTGCTACGTAAAGGAATAAATAATTATGGGAAGATATTTTGTGAGCGTAGTGAGCGGCTTAGTCTTATGCTATACTGTATGCGTAATTCCGTCTCCTCAACGGTAGGGTCCTGCAACTTCTTTTTCCTCACTGGTTGTCTCTGAGCGGGATAAACGGCAATTGTTACCGAGAGGTGGCTGTGAACGCAACCTAAAGGTAATATATACTCACTGAAGGCAGGAAATGATTACGGTGAAGCTAATTGAACAGCATTACCGTTGTCATGCCGTCACCTTGTGACTTAGATCACGGCTGGTTTTGTGGCTATTAAGAAATAAAAACATCACTTAATGCTTCCTAAAGGGAAACAGCCCATCGGAAAGGTCTTGGTAGCTTATTTTAACTCTGCGAATAAAAAAACAAACAAACTATAAATTCCACTCAAAGGATACGAAGATATGGTTTATTCGCTCAATGCGAAGGTAAGTAGTGTGAATCCATTGCTACACTAAAGTAACGAAAAGGTGAGACTTTATATGCGTTCTTATTCATTTTTACAATATTTCTGCTATCTGTCGCCTGGTGACGCTGCTCAGAGGATCCTACCGTTGAGAGAACGGAATCTCGCATACTGCATTCGATCGACTAGTTCTTATACTCTAAATAGTGTCTTCATGGTCTTGGTGTTAGGATCCGAAGTAGAAAAGGAAGGTTATTTGTCTCCGCCCACAATATGTTGCCTAACCTAAACCTAAAGCATTTAATATGCCTTTCGGGTGTAAGCTTATATTCTCGAGGTTTCATAGACTCGTCCAGATCGCTCATCTGCTCCTTCCGACTTCCGCCGTGTGGGTAAACCTTTTGACAGCTTAACTTTCTGCTAACATCTGATCCTGCTTGCGCAATATTAAGGGCCACCCCTTAAAAAAATTACAAGAGTTCAACACTGCTGAACCAAATATTGAGCGAAAGCATTAGCTGCGGGTGACCGAGCGTTCTTCTTCTCTATTTCTTCTTCCTCAACCCACATATAAAGCCCCGCTTTAACCAACCGATATGAGCGTGCCTTAGTGACCTATAGGGGTAACGTGAATGCCAGGGTCCTAGCAGGCTGATTCTGACATAACCGTCCCACGTGAAACAAGAGACCCAAGTTGGCAGCTCCTTCCAACTGAGCCGCGGCTCCGACTGCGCCACGCCGACCGCTTGAGTTGGGAGCCTTTCTCTCGTTTTTGTGTCACGTGGGCTGTGACGTCACAGCGTCACTCGGGTAAGACGTGGCTACCGCCGCGTTACTTCGACCGCTTGAGTTGGTAGCCCAGCTCTCACCCTGGTGTCACGTGGGGTGTGACGTCAAAGCGTCACATGGCTGCCGTCGCGCTACGCTGAAGGCTCGAAACCTAGAGTAGTATTGCTTTCGCAATAATATCTCGGTTGGTTCTCTCTCACGGCAGCCAATTGGCGTCGGCAGCAGTATGGGCCCGTTCGACCAAGGCAGGTTGGGCCGCCACGTCAGAGGGGCCGATCGGGGCTTCTTTCCAGTCCTTTCGGAAAATGCCGGGTACAGTCAAAGATTCGCAGTTTTAGCTTGCCCACACCATATAGAAAATGTACAAGGACTTTTCCTCATAGTAGTCATTTCCCCGTGCAAGCGCTGTGAAAAAAGTTTAGTACTGCTACACACCTCCTATGATGCTCCATAAAACCCCGGCCCTCAGTCACCAGCGGCTGCAGAACAACTGACCACGGCGGCGGTCAGACCAGTGACGCAGCAGGGGGTGCTAAGAAAGCCTGGCTCCGCTGGACAGGCCGCCATTGGAAACTGACCCTGGCAACGTTTAATGCTAGAACCCTAGCTAGTGAAGCTAGTTTAGCAGTGCTGTTAGAGGAACTAGAGGGCATGAAAGGGGATGTCATAGGGCTTAGTGAGGTTAGGAGGCCGAATGAGGCATATACTGTACTGAAGGATGGGCATGTACTGTGTTATCGAGGTTTACCAGAGAGGCGACAACTAGGAGTAGGTTTCCTTGTCAATAAGTATATAGCGGGTAATATAGATGAATTCTATAATATTAATGAGAGGGTTGCAGGCATCGTAATTACGCTTAATAAGCGGTATAAACTGAAGGTTGTACAGGCTCAGGCACCTACATGTAGTTATGATGACCAGGCAGTTGAAAGCTTCTATTAAGATGTAGAATCGGCAATGCGAAAAGTAAAGACGCAGTATACTGTTCTAATGGGCGACTTCAATGCCAAGGGAGGGAAAAAACAGGCAGGAGACAAGGCAGTAGGTGCCTATGGCATTGGTTCTAGGAATGGCAGGGGGGAGTTACTAGTTGAGTTTGCAGAGCGCAATAACTTGCGAATCATGAATACCTTTTTCAGCAAACAGAAGAACCGGAAATGGACATGGAAACGTCCTAACGGAGAGACTAAAAATGAAATCGACTTCATAATGTGTTCAACCCCCGCCATTATGCAAGATGTAGAGGTAATCGAGAAAATGCGATGCAGTGACCACAGGATGGTGAGGCCCCGAATTTGCCTAAATCTGAAGAAGGAACGCTACAGATTAGTAAGAAAGAAACCCATCAACGAATTAGCGGTGAGGGGGAGGGCAGAAGAGCTCAGGATCTCGCTACAGAATAGGTATTCAGCTCTAACTCTGGATGGCGACATTACCCTAGAGGCAAGGAACAATAATTTCAGAGATATCATTACTGAGTGCGCGGTAGAAGTAGGTGGTAGGATAGTTAGAGAGGATACCGGTAAGCTGTCTAAGAGGCGAAAGATTTGATTAAGAAACGCCAGAGTATGAAAGCTTCCAATCCAACAGACCAGATCGAATTGGCCGAGATATCAAAGCTAATCAATAAGCGCAAGGTGGCCGATATAAGGAAGTATAACATGGAGAAAATTGAGCATGCTGTAAAGAACGGGGGAAGCCTTAAAGCGGTAAAGAAGAAATTGGGCATAGGCAAAAACCAGATGTATGCGATAAGGGACAAGGCGGGCAACGTCATCACTGATACGGAAAAGATAGTCAAAGTAGCCGAGGAGTTATATACAGATCTCTACCGTAGCCAAAGTAGTCAGGACTGTAATTAGATTGGCGATAGGAAAAACAGTCAGACGTTCCACCAGTGACGAAGGACGAGGTCAAGAAAGCACTAGAAACTATGAAAAGGGGGAAATCAGCTGGAGAGGATCAGATAACTACAGATTTGCTGAAGGACGGGGGAGATATCGTGCTAGAAAAACTGGCCACCCTGTATACGCAGTGCCTGGTGTCATCGACGGTACCGGAACCATGGAAGAATGCAAACATTATCCTCATTCACAAGAAAGGGGACTCTAAGGACCTTAAAAATTACAGACCAATCAGCTTACTGTCTGTTATGTATAAGGTATTTACTAAGGTAATCGCTAATAGAATCAAGACAACCTTAGACTGCAATCAAGCAAAGGATCAAGCAGGGTTTCGGAAACGGTACTCTACTATCGATCATATCCATACCATCAATCAGGTGATAGAAAAATGCTCGGAATATAACCAGCCCTTAAACATAGCATTCATTGATTACGAAAAAGCATTTGACTCAGTTGAAACCTCGGCGGTGATGCAGGCATTGCGAAATCAGGGGGTAGACGAGCCGTACGTGAAATGGCTGGAAGATATATATAGTGGCTGCACAGCAACCATAGTTCTGCATAAAGAAAGTAATAAAATTCCCATAAAGAAAGGTGTTAGGCAAGGAGACAAAATCTCCGCAGTACTATTCACAGCTTGTTTAGAGGAAGCATTCAGAGACTTGGAATGGGAGCAATTAGGGATAAGGGTAGATGGAGAATACCTCAGTAATCTGCGATTTGCTGATGACATTGCCTTGCTAAGCAACTCGGGGGATGAACTGCAAATAATGATTGATGACCTAGACAGGAAAAGTAGAAAGGTAGGCTTGAAAATTAATATGCAGAAGACTAAGGTAATGTTCAACAGCATCGGGAGGGAACAGCAGTTTACATTACGTAGCGAAGTACTGGAAGTAGTAGGCGAATATGTCTACTTAGGACAGGTAGTAACCGCAGATCCGGACCATGAAAAGGAAATAACAAGAAGAATAAGATTGGGATGGAGCGCATTTGGCAAGCACTCGCAGATGATGACTAGCAGCTTACCGGTATCGCTCAAGAGGAAAGTATACAACAGTTGCCTCTTGCCTGTACTCACCTATGGGGCTGAAACGTTTAGGCTAACCAAGAGAGTTCTACTTAAATTGAGGACAACCCAGAGGGCTATGGAACGAAAAATGGTAGGGGTAACATTAAGAGATAAAAAGCGTGCAGAGTGGGTCAGAGAAATAACTGAAGTTACCGACATTCTAGTAGAAATTAAGAAGAAGAAATGGACATGGGCAGGACATGTAGTGCGAAGAGAGGATAACCGATGGTCGCTGAGGGTAACAAACTGGATTTCAAGGGAAGGAAAGCGTAGCAGGGGGCGGCAGAAAGTTAGGTGGGCGGATGAGATTAAGAAGTTCGCAGGGGTCAAGTGGATGCAGCTAGTACAGAACCGGGTTAAGTGGAGAAATATGGGAGAGGCCTTCGCCCTGCAGTGGGTATAATCAGGCTGATGATGATGATGATGATGACTGCTACACACAGTAAACTCAAACTCAAATGTGTCCGTGCGCCTTACATGGACGTGCACCCTACATGCGATGGACACAACCCAAATTTGCCCTGCATCGTTAACATGCCAGGTGTAGCGGGACTAAATGGAAAATTTAAATAAAAGACAAGCCGTGAACTACGGCGCCAAAAGCAGCCTAGTTCGTTGCCTTTACCCATTTCGGCTAGGATGGCTTTCATAGTAAATTGGAATTGCTGGGGACTGGTGATACAAAAAGACATATTAGGTGCACGCTCACCTGTCGCTTTATGCTTATAGGGAACTAGCCTGGGTCCTAGCACACAATTCTATTAAAAGTTATAAAGTCTTCCGCTGTGGCAGAAAACAGGTAAACAGGGTCTTTGGCGGGGTTGCCGTTATCGATGAAAGCAGTATTGCAGAACGTGAATACAAGCTAATGATAAGGTTTGAAGTGGCAACAGCCACACTGGTACCATATAAAACAATTACAATGCGCACTGTCTATCTCCAGCCACACCTTAATGTATGGCTTAATTAACTAATGAAGAAGTTTGTTTCCTGGTCGGGGATATCAATACCCACTCTTCATTTGGGGGAGGGAAAATCTGACTTGGGGGGCCATAATATAGAGGACGTTCTTTTATGAAACAATGTTTGATTGCTAAAAAAGCAGCAAAGCTACGGACCGTTCCCCAAGCTCAAGGAAAATGAGCTTCATAGATTTGTCTTTTAGATGACCCGTTGTTTTTAGCGATTTTAAGCGGGACGTTCTGGACAACCCCTTAAGGAGCGACCGCATACCTATATTATTCACTTTATCATCTGCACCAGCTCTCATACCCAGAAAGGCACCAAGTTGGACGCTTCACACGACAGACTGGAATCTATTTAGAAAAGAAGCCAGTTTAGATAAACTTTTTCAGGGGCCCATAGTATTGTCTAAGTGAATGAACGTTTTACGACTTGTATTATTCTTTCACGTCTAGCAATGCGACGATCCACAGAAATAGCATAACAAAACAACAAGGTATTGTGGACACATGAATGCAAAGAAGCAAATGAACACTAAAACAAAGCATGGGGTATTTACAAGATGCCCATCATATGAGCACCTAATAGTTTTTAAAAAGGCAAGAGCGAAGGCCCGCTATATTATTCGTAATGCAGAAGAAACATGCTGGCACAATTATATGTTATCCATAAATAGCTCTGCCACTTCAAAACAATCTGGTAGCAGGCACATAAACTAAACCGTACTAAATCTCTAGTTAATCTCCCTTTTTACAAACAGTCCGTGTTTTACAGCCCTAGGAGTAAAAACAAGATAGACGAACAGGCGGATAACTAGGTGAATATTTTTCCAGAATATTTGGTTTTGAAACTACCCAGAATCTTTTTTAAAGCAGAAAAGCACAACTGAGAAACAAAGACTTTAAAGGCTGTGGTGGAGACTAACCTAAAATGCAAGTAAATAACGTCCTAGCTGCTGATAACCAGACTGCGTCCGGCAAGAATGAAATACACCACCAAATGCTCGCGCATCTAGCTGAAATCTCGGTACAAGCATCGTTTACGTTTCATCTAATTTATGGGTATTTGGAAAAATGACGAAAGACAGGAAAAAGCTGTAACTGTGCTGTTCCTAAATCCCAGAAAACCACCACCATCACCGATAGTTAAAGACCCATAGGTCTCACTAGCTGTCTGGCGAAATCTTTTGAAAGCGTTTTAAACATCACAGTAACCTTCATTTTATAATCTCGCCAACTTCTCCATACTCAGAAATGCGGTTTTACTTCCTGCGCTTTTAACTTCCTGCAGGATGCAATGCTGGTAAACAAGGTTTAATGTCTCAGATATTTGTAGTTTGTATTCATAACATAGCCATAATACCCCTTGTGTGGCGCATAATAGCCTTAGTTGCTTGTGCACCATAAAATACAACAGAACACATTATTCAGCCTTCGCTCTAGATTTGCTGTCAATGTCAGTACTTCTGATACGGATAGATCAGTCTGGGATAGAAATGATCAAACGAGGGTGGTCAATACTGCAGGCGATTTAAAGTCGATGAACGGAAATCGCGATGTGCATCAATCGTGTTTGTGAAGGATATACCTGGCTAGGTAATCCGAATGCTGGTCATATAGTAAGATGAATCAGAGAGGTGACGAAAATTCACTGCCAGTGCACCAACTGGTATTTTACTTTAGTGGTGAGAACTGATGCGTCTGTAAAGGCGCACTTGGGCAATCCTAAGCGCGTCCAGAGGGCTTGAGCGTTGTGGATATCGTATGTTTCTTTTCCTCAAGTTTCTAAGTACAGGAAGACTGCACCGAACAAATCGCATAGATATGCATCATTGACAGCATTGACGCTCCGCACGATGTTTTTCCGAGAGGTCATGTGATACCAACGATTGTTGGTATGTACGTGGATGTACGTGGATACCACGTGTCTCGCGCATGAAAAAAGGCTCACAGCGATTGTTGGTATCACATGACACCAACAATCGCTGTGAGCCTTTGTTCATGCGCGAGACACGTGGTATCCACGTACATAACGACGAATGATTGCTATAAGGAAGCAATGACTTCTTTCGAAGTGCATTGATATGCCATTTGTATATACAGAATAATGAGACATGATATTGCCTGCAAAGGCAACAATGAAACATTTTTTAGTAGAAGTCTCCGGGCATTGAGAGGCGGAATCGGGATATTATAATACATGCCGAGTTTTAAAATCCTTGTTGGTGTTTGTGGCCGCATATCTTCTTGTGCCGAGATGCAATGTCATCCGTGTAGATTGGGAAGTGCACTGAATGTGGTAGTAAGTAGGCAAGCCAAGTGCAAGATTGAAGAGCATTGCGTTCAGTACTGCACAAAGTGGGACTCTATGGGAAATGAAATCTGAAGATGTCGGTGCGCCGCAGTTTGTGTGAAGAGCGAGTTTTGGACTGACAGCTCCATAGTCAGCAGAACACGTGACCACCAAGCTCGGCAGATGTCAGAGCGTCTGTATCACGCTGGTGAGTTGCAGTTTCATACGCCTCTACACCGAAGTGAACAATTCAGCGGTGAAACTATACAAGTGCTTTTGGTGTTGAACGTAGTCAAGCACACTGTCTATAGAGGAATTTCGATGTCATAACTCTGGAATTACAGCCGGTTATTTTGCTAGCGCTCACACTACCATGTCATTATTCCCAGTATCGTTCCGTGAGCACAATGCAGCTTGCCAGGGATATTGGTCCGTATGATGTATAACGAGACAGTGAATTTCAAGTGTTAAGCGGCGAAACTGGAGAACTGGATTCGCAGTATGCCATAACTGTGCGCGAGTACTCCAACATTTGTCGCATGCGTCCATCATTGCGCGTCAAGAATCTTGACTGCTTCTGGCATGCGTGGTGTATGTGGAATATGAGGCTCTAGTGATGGCGGTCCTCTGCAAGCCGATTTGCGTGTATAGCTCTCCTATGAACAGGGGATCAATTCGCGATTTTATACAGCTAGGAACTTCGCGACGAGTGAGTAGCGTCGATGTGGGTCCTGGGCATGGTACCCTAGGGCAGATGTCTTCGGCACCTCGACCTTCCTACATTCTTGGTGAAATGCGAGATGCTTTAATGCTTGAAGTTGCTGAGCAGATCTGTGAAAAACACGTACTACATTTCAAAACAAGTGAAAGAAACATTCAAAGATGCAGCGATTCACAGAATTTCTTCAATAGTCAGCTTACGAAATATGAATTCTGCACTAGACTTTATTGTACATGTGCCTTCCATTCGTGATGTCTAGGAGAGACGGTTTACACATGTAGCGCCTTTTTGATTGTTGTCATATTGATCGGAGGTGCCGTAACGCCGCACTGAAAGCTACGAGCTTTCGCGTTGTGGGGCAGGCGAGGCATTTCTCGTTTACCTTAGCCTCTTTGTACGTGTAAAAATACGCGTGGAAAAGGATTGTTTACACGTTTCCTCCATATCAGTTTTGAAAATATACCACCGTGCTACAAATGTTTGTCAAAGGCACATACAAAAGCCAGGTATAATAGATGTAAGAATGTGACTACTCCCATGTGTTTCAGTATTTATTAGGAATGTTCCGTTGTGGTGGTGCAGTGGTTAGCGCGCTCGAGGCCACGGAGGCCGCTTTTTAGGACGAAATGAGAAAGGCACCTATGGGCTGTGAATGGAAGTTCACGTTAAATAACCTCAGATGGTCGTCATTTCCTAGCCCTCCACTATGATGTCTCTCATAGCCTGAGTCGGTTTGCGATGTTCGACCCCATTAACGAAATAGCAGTGTAGCTAAAGGCAGAAGGACATGAAGCTGTTACAATACAGCTCATATATGCCCGTTGAGGAGCCGTCGCTGAGACGTAGCAGGGCATGCATATCATTAATAGAGGTCCAAAGACTAGCGGATACAGCTAGCGAGTGCACGAGTCTATCGGTGTTATACTGGAGTGTAGAAAATATACAGGCACACAGAAGTGTAATAGTGAGGTCGCTCCTTCACTGCCAGGAAAACGTAATGAATGCGGATTTGAAGGCTAACGGAAAGATAGATTTAGGTAAATTCCTGTTGATTGCAAACAATTACCTTGCTGTTTCCTGAGAGATAGGAGGATTGAAACCCCTAGTAACGAAAAAGTGGGATGGCATTTTGTAAACTTGGCTCACAAAGCACGAGGATTGGACATTCATGCCTATTGTATTTTGTACAAAGAGGTGTCCTCAATTGATGACCAAGTGTGTCTAAATAATGATTTCGCGAAAGTGATTGCGTGGTGAAATGAATGGCAGATGTGTGTTAATTTTTAAAATACAGTTTTTATGATAATTACACATAAGAAAAAACATCTTCAATTTGTGTACGGCACTAGCAACATGTCATTGATGGAGGTAATAGAGTATAAATATTTGGGCCTGCGGATTACTAACAACCTTTCCTGGATATAACACATAGATACTGTTGCAGGAAATTCAATGCGCAAACTCTTTTTTTTTTTTGAGGCGTTCATTGAAGTCTGCCCCCACCAGTGTTCGTCTACTAGCATACGATTCCCTCATCCGGCCGCTCTTAGAATATGTTCCGAAATTATCTGGGACCCTTTCACATTAATCAACATTCATAAACTAGAGCGAATACAGCACAAGGTAGTTAGGTTTTTGTCTGACTCATACGGCCGTGCATCTGTCAGTGAGCTCGTGAAACGCAGCGGATTACCCCCAGTTAGTGAGCACAATCGTGTCTGTCGATTAAAGTTTTTGTTTCAGCTCATAAAAGGTCACTATAGTATTAATAATTCTAATTATTTTATTTACTCCTCAGGTTATAACACGCGACAAAGGCACGATCCGACAATAACTCCCTTGAAAGCGCGAAATAACTGCTTTAAATATTATTTTTTTCCTAGAACAATTACTGAATGGAATGAACTTAACAGCGAGACTGTTACTCAGAATAGTGTAGTAATATTTGAAAAGTGCCTACAAATGTTATGAATTTGAAGTGGTGTTTATATGTCTGTATTTCATTTTCCCCACCCTGTTATGATTTGTATTGGATCGCAGTATCTATAAATAAATAAAAATATAAAAGCATTCTCAAATGTTTCAAATGCAGGATTTGAGCCGATTGGCATTCGAATTAAAATGAACGCTCCCTTTGCTTGTTTTACTCTTTACTTCTCTTTTTGAATTCTAATAAAGAACAGCGTCTTTGTCTTTTGAGGTTTCACTACGCTAGCCTTCATGAGCCAGTGGCAGTGAAGATTTATATTATTGGCCAACACAAGAGTGTTTCACAGCGTCTCGAATTTTGCGAAAAGTTTGACTGCGGATTCTTCAGTGTTCTCTGATTCCTTGTGCCAAATGTTGCGGTGGTTGTTGCAGCTGAAATGTTGTTCAAAAATTTCAATTTCCTCGCCCTAATGCAAATAATTTCTAGGGGAAACTTGACGCCTTACGTCACTTGATGCATAGCCGTCTTTATTAGGTGCGGAATGTTACAGGGTGAATTGAGGGCAAATTTTGACTATTTCAGAGAAGTAGCGACCTCTACGGTCGCTTATTGCAATCATTTTAGACAGCAAGAATGACACTAATAACTTGTTATTATATGCGAGACGCCTTCAGCTGGCATGTTGGGATGTCAGTGATTGGCTGAAACCTGTTTTGCATTTCTCATTATTGATAGTTTAGGTTCTTATTCCCGGTGTGTTGAAAAATGGCCTTTTGTAATGTAGAGACGGCACTGCAACAAAAGTTGATTGTTAACTGAAATATAGGAAAACGTCGTCGCATTTGCCATTTGATGATAACATTGACGCAACCCGCAACGTAGCGAACTAGAGATGCATTCAGGTGAAAAGCAGAAATATTGCAGCCTCGGCTGTACTACCATCTATTGTGTCTTGGTTCTTGGACCAAGGAGTATGGAAGACTATAAAACACTAACCAGGCCTGCATCGCTAAGCGCAAAATAGTTAGGTTTCGCAGCGATTAGGTAGTGTCCATCAATGGAGGCTAAACAACTCAGCTATAGCCGAAACTAGCGCGAAACGCCGCGGGCATGATTGAAGCCTGGTTATAAAAAATATAATGAAAAGTCTCAATGGAAACTGGCCGTCACGTGACACAGCAAACAGCGGGCGGTAGCTGGTTTTGATTACGGTTTCGCACGCTTCGCTCTGGATCGTAACGCGACGCCTGCGCTTTAAACTTGAGGCGCATGCTGTGCGTAGACGATGTATGGTACTTTGGACATTTAGACAAGGCGAAATCTTAGGGGGCTGCCCTCACCACAGTGCACCCGTGTATTTCGCAAGCTGTGGTTGGGTCTCCTCAACTGCGCAACATATGCCGGGATGCTACAACTGCAATACGTGCCAGCATACTACAACTACACGGATATAACATCTGGACCTTCACTCCATCCGCATCTTGCTATGCACACTCCTCAAGAAACGAAACCTTTGTCTGTCAAGGCATGTACATGTATTGTTCGAGGGGAAATTTGCCTGTTTTATTTAGGAGACGTGGACATCACAATTCATCATCTACTGTGGCAGTCAGTTCCCCAGGCATGTAAGGCTATTTCGGATCCACAGTCCTCCTACCTGCTGTTCTCTTCAATGTGCCTATAAGCATGGATTAAGGAAAGTAACTTAGGTTTTAAGAGGAGATCCTTAAGGTTCAGTGGTTCACTCCGGTAGGCTCTCTGCTGGGGCAACAAAACTTATTAAAGAATACCTTGCATCCTGGTGTATTTGAGCCTAGCAACTACGCTGGCCAACTTCCCCATATTCATCGCGCGCAAGAGAGAGAAGACAGCGGCGTCAGAAGAGGTTGGCGCGAAGTGTGCGCAGCTCCATCCAAGTGTTTTGGTTTTTCCATGTTCATTCGGAATACTTAAACACGTCCGTAAAGTCGACGCTCTGTCAACGGGTCGAAAACCATGTCGCAGTGTACTTTGCAGTTACTACCTGGGATAGGCGGGTCATCCGTGGCAAATGTTATGCCCTAACTGAGCAATCACTTGTTGTGTGGTGCTAAGACCACAAATGGAAAGCCTGGTCCCTAAAGCGCAAAAAGGTCAAAGATCAGAAATGAAAGAAATATTTCCTGAAAAAATATTGAGTCACCAGCCAGAAATTTAAGATTTGGTCTGTTCAAGAACAACTTCAACGTAGTGTTTCTGTAAAGCCTAAGACGAAGTCACTAATTATAAGTTATCATGAACCAATAGTTACACTCCACCAAATCGCTCAATCACAATTGCCTGTAATCGGGTTCAAATGCTTGTACTGCGAGCTGTTTCTTATTATATATATATATATATATATATATATATATATATATATATATATATTGAAATGTGGACTTAATAGTTGGCTGGAACGGCTAGCGCTGGCAGTAATTCGGGCACAGCAGGATCGGAATACCAGCCGCAGGGCATAGCTTCAGCGCGAGAGCGATGGGCGCCGGAGACCAGCGATGGTGATGGCGATGCCGCAGCGTTGTTTCTTCTTCATCTTCTTTACATTGCCCCCGCGTGAAGAAGTCGCCATCCTGGCGACTCACGGAGAAGAGACAACCAGAGGGTTGTAATAGGGCGTGAGGCGGCTAACATGGACAACCTCACGGCCGCGGCGGCGGTGGTCGGAAGAAGGGGTGACTGGCTCGATGATGTAGTTTACAGGGGATTTGCGTTCCAAGACGCGATAAGGTTCGTGGTATTTCGTTTCTAGTTTGCTGGTGGCAGGAACGCATAACCAAACGAAGCTGTCGGCCAGGAACGTCGGAGCAGGGGTATCGCTATCATGCTGATCTTTGCGATAGCCTTGAGTGTTGGAGGTAATCGTGCGAGCCAGCTGACGGCATTCCTCAGCCTTCTGTACAATATTGGACAAAGCACTGTACTCAGAGGCATCTGGATGGTATGGCAAAATTGTGTCCAGAGTACAAGATGGTTCACGGCCGTATAAGAGAAAGAAGGGCGAAAAACCAGTTGTTGCTTGGGTGGCAGTGTTGTACGCGAATGTTACGAATGGCAGTACCTGGTCCCAGTTGGAGCTCCCAGATTCAGATGTAACATACATTGCGAGCATGTCTCCAAGCGTACGGTTGAAACGCTCCTTGAGGCCGTTGGTTTGCGGGTGGTACGCGGTTGTAGCCCGATGTATCGATTTGCAAGACAACAGGAGCTCTTGGACTACTTCGGAAAGAAAGACACGACCTCTATCACTCAGTAGCTCGCGGGGGGCGCCGTGTCGAAGAATGAAGTGGTGCAGAAAAAAATGGGCTACCTCTCGGGCTGTCGCCGCGGGAAGTGCAGCAGTCTCGGCGTAACGGGTCAGGTGGTCGACGGCGACGATGACCCATCGATTACCAGCGGCACTGCATGGTAGCGGACCATAAAGGTCAATTCCCACGCGATCAAACGGGCGAGCTGGACACGATAAAGGCTGAATGGGCCAGCAGGGTGGCGAGAAATCTTGCGTTGTTGACAGGCGGTACAAGAGCGAATTTAGCGACGTACGAAATTGTACATTCCCCGCCAGTAGTACCTTTGACGAATTCGATCATAGGTTTTGAGGACGCCGGCATGAGTGCTTTGCGGGTCACTGTGATGGTGGGCACAAAGCTCAGAGCGGAGGTGGCGCGGAATGACAAGAAGCCACGTTCTGCCGTCTGAGTTGTAGTTCCTTCGGTAGAGAAGGCCGTCCTGAATGGCGAAATGGGAGGCCTGTCGGCGGAGTGCCCGAGGATGCGTAGCCGCGGAAGTAGTGCCAATGATATCTAGCAGTTTAGAAACCCAAGAATTTTGTCGTTGTTCGAAAGGCATATCCTCAATGGTGAGTGCTGACAAGGATGCTTGAGGAGGGGACGATGAGTTAGGCGAGCACACCGGTGACCGAGAAGGAGCGTCAGCGTCAGAGTGCTTGCGGCCAGAGCGGTACACTACACGGATGTCGTATTCCTGAAGCCTGAGAGCCCAGCGCCCGAGACGGCCAGACGGATCCTTGAGAGACGCGAGCCAGCAGAGAGCGTGATGATCTGTAACTACCTCGAAGGAGTGGCCATATAAGTAAGGGCGGAACTTCGTTATAGCCCACACGATTGCTAAGCATCCTTTTCGGTAACGGAGTAGTTGGTCTCGGCTTTGGTAAGAGCACGGCTTGCGTAGGCGACAGCGTATTCGGAGAAGCCAGGCTTGCGCTGGGCGAGGACGGCGCCGAGGCCGACACCACTGGCATCGGTGTGAAGTTCTGTAGGTGCAGTAGGGTCGTAATGGCGAAGGATTGGCGGTGACGTCAGAACATTGCGCAGCGTCGCGAATGCATCATCGCAGGCTGGCGACCAAGAGGGGAGGTTAGGGGCGCCTTTCAAGAGCTGTGTAAGGGGGGCTATGATGGTCGCAAAATTGCGAAAAAAACGACGAAAGTACGAGCAAAGGCCCACGAAGCTTCGCAGTTGTTTCAAAGTGGTCGGTTTCGGAAAGTCAGCGACGGCGCGCAGCTTCTCAGGATCAGGCAGAACTCCATCTTTACACACAACATGTCCGAGTATTGGGAGCTGGCGGGCACCGAAGCGGCACTTTTTGAGGTTTAGTTGAAGACCGGCGCGGGTTAGGCAGGTGAATACCTGGCGAAGTTGAGTCAGGTGGGTCGGGAAGTCTGTTGAAAAGACGACGATATCATCAAGGTACCATAAACAGATGTTCCATTTCAGGCCGCGCAGTACAGTGTCCATCATTCTTTCAAATGTGGCTGGGGCGTTACAGAGTCCGAATGGCATAACATTAAATTCGTATAGTCCGTCTGGAGTAATAAAGGCGGTCTTAGGACGATCCGCCTCTGCCATGGGCACCTGCCAATACCCGGAGTGTAAATCGAGTGAGGAAAAGAATCTTCGCCTTGCAAGCAGTCTAGGGCATCGTCGATTCGTGGGAGGTGGTACACATCACGACGAGTGATTTTGTTGAGGCGGCGATAATCAACACAAAATCGTATGGAGCCATCCTTCTTTTTAACTAGGACCACAGGAGACGACCATGGGCTACAGGATTCTCTAATTACTCCGC
This sequence comes from Amblyomma maculatum, assembly GCA_023969395.1. Taxonomy (NCBI): domain Eukaryota; kingdom Metazoa; phylum Arthropoda; class Arachnida; order Ixodida; family Ixodidae; genus Amblyomma; species Amblyomma maculatum. The sequence continues at coordinate 59,317 of JAJIZL010037938.1, forward strand.
GTTGCAGCATGTCATCGACTTGTTGGGCAATAACACGGCGCTCAGTCGGGGACACCCGATACGGCCTCTGATGGAGAGGTGGGTGAGCGCCAGTGTCGATTAGGTGGGAAACGGTCGTCGTGCGGCCCAAGGAAGATTGCGGAATGTCGAAGGAGGTGCGGAATTGGTGTAGAAGGTCGAGAAGTTGCTCGCAGTGGCGCGGTTCTAGAGATCTGTCCACAGAATGGTCAAAAAGGTCCCGCTGTAGCGGATCTGAAGCCACACGAGTTGGAGTCAAGGCGTCAACTTGGCAAACAGGGAATGACACATCATCAAAGGCGAACAGAAGGTCCACGGGCTCGACGCGGCCGAGGCACTCCCCTTCGATCAACATAGCGGGTGACGGAAGAGGATTGGTTACCAGAAGTGTGCTAGCGCCGTTTTTCATGTCAAGGACGGCAAACGGCAGCGGTAAGTGGCGTCTGCGGCAGACAACGTTAGAGGGCACAAAGAGGACTGTCGCGGCGGTGCTAAAGAGGCAGTGAGGGGAACCAGAACAGCGCTAACGGGTGGGATGGTTGTGTCATGTGCTACGAGGAGTTTGGTCGCAAAACGAGGACACGGCTCGTGGAGCAGGGAATCAGACGGTGCATCACTCGATTGAATGAGCTCTGCTTGAGGACTGGCGCAGTCAATGATAGCATGATGCTGGGACAGGAAATCCCAGCCGAGAATGACGTCATGAGAACATGTGGGGAGAACGACGAATTCGATGATGTACAAGGCTGCAGCAATGACGACGCGGGCAGTGCAGATAGCTGTCGGCTGTATACTGTGAGCGGATGCGGTACGAAGCGATAGTCCCTCGAGAGGCGTAGTCACCTTTCGGATGGAGCGGCAGAGGTCTTGGCTGATAACTGATACAGCGGCACCGGTGTCGACGAGCGCAAGAGTATGAACACGTTCAACGATGACAGGAATAACATTCGCGGGATTAAGACGAGGACTTGGAAATTCTGTCGAATACGCAGTTCGTGTCTCGCGAACTGCGGCGGTTAGTTTTCCGGCTGGGTAGCGGGTCGTCGGCGCATTGGCGAAATGGAGCGGCGGCGTGGTGATTGCGAACGACGAGGGAGGAAGTCCGGAGGATCAGGGGGTGCCGTTGGAGGACCCGATGGGACTGGGTACTGGGGGGCCAAATAGGGTGGCGCAGGCCGTGCAGCAAAGGTCATATTTATTCGGCGCCTGCAGTAGCGTGTAGTGTGCCCAGGGATGCCGCAGTGGTAGCAAATAGGCCTGTTGTATGAAGTGCGCCATGGAGATCGTGTCAGAAGCAAGGGGGGAGCAAAAGCTGTTGGTGCGGACCGCATGGGGGGCGAAGCATAGGCATATGCTGGCTCAGGCGGTGGACTTGAAGTGACTTCGGCATACGTGCGACGCAATACTTGAGGAGGAGCCGGCGCGAATGCTGGAGCGTAGCTCAGTGGCGCAACGCCGGACGATGAAACTGTGGGCGTGGAGAACGGCATTGAAGGTGCGACCGGAGCCGATTGAGGAACAGGATTAGGGAGGACTTCAGATACATGCTGCTGGATTGCATGGCGAAGCTCCGGAACAAGGCCAGTTGTTGACGACTCCTTAACATATAGCTGCAGGGACAGTTGTCGCGCGACTTCCTGGCGTACAAAAGCCTTGATGTCTTCAGAGAGGCTAGATGACTCCCTCTCCGCGGCTAGTCCAGCAAGTGATGTATGAGGCTGGCGAATCAAAACACGCTCCTTCCGGAGCTCGTCGTAGCTTTGACAGAGGTCATAGATTTCCTTGACCGTAGTGGGGCCTTTCGCGATGAGCATGTGGAAAGCGCCGTCATCAATTCCTGTGAGGATATGACGTATTTTAATGGCCTCGGTCATGGTCGGGTCAACGCAACGACACATATCAACAATGTCCTCAATGCAAATGGTGAACGTTTCACCAGACAGCTGCAGTCGCGACCGAAGACGCTGTTCCGCGCGGAGTTTTCGGACGGCGGGGCGGCCAAAGACATCAGAAAATTTCGTCTTGAAATTCGCCCAGGTGGCAAAGTCCGACTCGTGGTTTCGAAACCACAGATTAGCGACGTCGCTCAAGTAAAAAATGACATTATTGAGCTTACGATTGTTGTCCCAGTTATTGTGACGGCTGACCCGTTCGTAAGTGGTTAGCCAATCGTTGACGTCGTCATCGCTGCTTCCACTGAAGGTAGCGGGGTCCCGTTGACGAAGCGCACCTGTGCAGGTGACGGGCGGAGGCAGGTGCAATGAAGTCGGCTCCGTCATTGGGGTAGTCAATGTTCTGCTGCGAAGTTCCAGGGCGAGATGGTTACAGGGAACCTCAGATTGACCTCCACCAAGTGAAATGTGGATTTAATGGTTGGTTGGAACGTCTAGCGCTGGCAGTAATTCGGGCACAGCAGGATCGGAATACCAGCCGCAGGGCACAGCTTCAGCGCGAGAGCGATGGGCGCCGGAGACCAGCGATGGTGATGGCGATGCCGCAGCGTTGTTTCTTCTTCTTCTT
>JAJIZL010037940.1:0-35256 GCA_023969395.1 Amblyomma maculatum
ATTGTCAAACCTCATTTCTGGCAGGTAGCAAGTATGCCCGTTGGTAGCTGTAGTAGGTCCTCTCTGTGATGCTTTGCAACCCGATCGATTGCAGGAACCGAAGAACTGAAGCTATACCGCAGCCAGAGAACAAGATGCCTGCAGCCAGGAGGACATTTCTTGCTGCCTTTCCTTCAACCAGTGGTTGGCTTTTCCAGATGAAAAAATGCTGCAGTGAGCATGTCCTCTTCACAGTCACAAGGCTTCCCGTTATGCTAAAGTAAAGGGTTCTTGTTTGCGCGCACATTGTTCAGATCTCAAGAAGCTGCCTCAGGCAACCTTCGAACACAAGGAATTTTCGCTCTTTGTAGAGGGGTTCCTCAATCGCTGACTGGGCCGTTTCATCCTGATGGTCGCTGAAAAAGAAGTGCAGTGACGTCAGCGATTGGTGCCATGTGATTGTTAATATTATGAACTAATACGTAGTAGCCGTGGATGTTGATCTCGAAATGTCTTGGCTGTAAAATGTGCTAAATAAAGCTGCTGTCAAAGTTTATAGTAGGTATGCATTTTTTTTTTCGTTCTATAAACAGGGAACAGAAAAATGCCATGGCAAATTAGGTACACTTTAGGGCTACACAACGTATATTTTTTTCACAACAGAATCAAATATCTTTGTGCATATTAGTGATTTGTTCAAATATTTGTGCAAAATTAAACTTCAAAGTGCATGTGATGGCTCCGTAGTAGCTCTGAAGACAGCACTAATGTACACCAGGCAGACAGCATGACCATATTGTGTAAGGAAATTTTCCCTTTTGCTACCACGTCCGAGATTAGTGGTGTGCAAGGTATGTTTGAGGCATGGTATCTATAGACTCATCAAGGCAATATTTGTTGACCCATTGTGAGTATTACCACATCCTTAATCATGTCAAGCCATGCATGAGAGTTATGAACGCTATCATTCGAATGGACTGTGTCACAGGGAGGGTATATTTGCAGGTTTGAATGAGTGTATATGTGACACATAAGTAACGTATTTCGTCAAGTTTTCTTTTTTTTTTTGCCGAATGAACAGTGCTGAAATGACAAATTTTCTTGCCTGCCATAGCCAGCAAACGCACAAAAGTGGATGAAATAAGTTCTGTTCTAACGAGCGGCCAGTGATAGCAGCCTGCCACCGACTTCTCTGGTGGCAGGCTTCTCTGAACCTTGGTGCTGACTAGAGATTTAAGTCCAATAGACACCTGTGTACCTGGAAAAAATTCATATAGTATTTAAAATTATTGGCAAGCACCCCATCTATGTTTAATGTAATCAATCATAAAGCTTTTTAATACATTTTCACAACACTGCAACATCTTTATCAATAATGACTTACTAACAGAATGGCACCCCCACATTGTGTTGCCACAGTATGCGTGCGAGTAGTTGAAGGCCCCGCTTGTGATGCTTCATGCAAACAGATATTCATAATTATAATGATGGTTGCAGATTTGAAATTTTTCATGCTTTCATTTTCAGGTGCTGTATAGAGTGAACTGCCCGTAACAAAATGCAACCATTGTCAACTTGCTACACATACACAAGTATTCTGAAAGTGGAGAACTGATATGATTAAAAAATTTGCACAGACAAGCTGTAGTTTGTGGAGTTTCAAGAGCAATGAAAAATTTGGAGGCATGTTAGCAGCACAAACAAAAGACACAGTGCAGGACAGTCGACTAATACACTGTTCCATGAACCAATCCAGCAGCTCATTATTTTTGAACGTTGGGTCTCCCATGTTAATCCAGTTAATATATGTGCTCCGAGTTTCTTGTTTTGGTGCGCCAGTGCACACCAAATCCTTGCATCATTCACTAAACAAAATTAACTATTTGAACTCCAAAATAATCTCATCTCTACAGGAAGAGCTACATTTTAATTGCTTCCAGAAGGTGCCTCAAGCGATGATCGAGCTGTTGCATGGAAGCAGACATAACATTTGCACAAATTTGCATACCTTACTTACTCAGGCAATAGAGCCATCATATGCAATATAATACAAAGCTGTTCAGTACAGTTGAAAATTAAGCATGTAACGGAAAAGACTTGCATCATCCACTGGACAAAATGAACTATCCAAAATATTCTCACCTCTACACGAAGAGATGTGGTATTTGGATCACCTCCGGTAGGTGCCTGAAGCAATGATTGAACACATAACTGCATTAAAGCATAATGACATAGCAACAGTTGTGCTAGTTTATATAGCTTCTAGCAATAGAGCCATCATATATGTGTGCATCATATTCCAAAGTTATATATGTGGCCTAAATATACATAAATATAAATATAAAAGTATATATACATTGTTATTAATACCATGATCACAGTACTAACCTGTCCAGAGAAAACCTGTGTAGTGCTGAGGTCTTTCGGGCTTCCTGGCGATGATGGTTTGCCATGCTAGGAAAAGAAAGGAAATTTGTGCGTAATCAACATTGTGTTAATGGCAGTTTTATTATTCTGCACATGAATGAGAATGAAAGGAGGCAACAGTCTGCAAGTGCAAGGTAAACATAGGGGATACCTTCTTTTTTTTTTATCTATATACCACATGTTATTTTTCCTTCCACTTGGTATTTAATTATCTTTCTGCCTAAAATCGTTACAGGACTAATTCTGATCAATAACAGCCACAAAAGTATTAAAAAAAATTTACATTTACCTTGGACTCAACTGTTGGCTCCTTTCATTAATTGTATCATAACGAGCCAATTTTCCCTTCAATTTTCCTCTTCCTGAATGAGAAAGAGGTGCATATACAGGGTTAAAAGGCAAAGATCAAGAGTAGACTAGACGCACTGTAAAATAAGAATATCTTAAGGTGGATGGGGGGGGGGGGATGCAGTTGGTCTGTATTGTAATTAGTGTGCTGGTATTTTTTATTACAAGTCAGGCTTGGTTTATGGGGTTCAACGCCCCAAATTCGACTCAGACGAGGCGCCGCACAGCACTGAGTGACATCGCACAGCACATGTACAGGTGCGGACGTGAGTAAACGGAGCAGCTAGGCTTTTTCAGTCAAATTAAAATAACGCCTTCCTCACTGGAGATCAGCAATTATTTGACCGTGAAAGGGCACCTGCGTCTAATACCGGTCCACGTATACCACGACTACCAGTTTTAAATATGCACCGAGTGAAAAATGATAGAAGAAAAAGCGTGCTTCGTTTACTTTTGTCCGCACCGGTACGCGGGCACCTTTCTTGCGCTTCCGTCGAAAAGCGGCCGCTGTGCCTTGGGCACAGCAATCGACCACCCTAACCCACTGCACCACCCAGGCAAATTACACTGCGATTGTTGTGATCGCGTACACGTTAGTGTATGTTAATTCATGGTTCCATGTGCGCAGGTCACCTTATCTTTTTTTTTCCTTATCCGCGCGCCGCTGGGTGAGAGCTCCCTTTCATACAGTTTCAGCGCCTTAACTTGTTGTGGTCCTCTCGCAAGAGCGGTTTGCGCGGAAGGAATCTGCGCCTGCAAAACTTCCGTTAGGCTTCATGCACTTCCATGCGAGACTCCGAGCCATGCTACGCGTGTTTCCGCAATAACTGGCAACCCAGAAAACTTACCATTCCAGGGAGAAACTGCGTCGGCACAGCGTCGGACTTGAGGCGTTGACGTCTCACGTTGAGGCTAGTTTGCTGCGCCAAACTGGGATTATACCGGTATACATCAGGGGAAAAGTGGCGGCCACAAACTCTGTGCTCCTGGCGCTTGTCCGACGATGACAGCCCGACGAGTTGGAGCCAGCTTCCCGCGTGACACCTTGCTTTGTAGGGACACGATGTCACATTATAACATCTTTCCTGTCCTCGGCTTTACAGCCTACTACACAGCAATGGTGGTCCATTGCAGACCAGAAAAAAAGCAGCAGCAGTTGGGATCGCGAGATTTCAAGACTGACAACCGGGCAACACGTGCTTTTGCGAGCAGACGGATCTCTCTCCGCCGGAAGTGTTCCGCTTCTATCAAGATGCGCGCAGAATTCTTACCTTTCTTTAATGTACAATAATAACTAACGAATAAAGTACTACGTTCAGGAAGAATAGTGCTAATTTTAAAATCTATAATTGCAAAAATTACACGTGACCTCATATGGCCATGGCCAATGATAACGCTAACCCCAATGACGTCGCATGGGCTGGGCGGCTGAAAACGCACGGTGGTGAGTCGCCCAAATCGGCTGCGAGCGGCAATTTTCCAAAATTATTTGTAAATTACAGCTAACACGCAGAGCTTTTTGAATGTGATTTCGATGCTCACTAAGACCACCTCTAAACACATGTAGCATCAAAATACGGGCCGTAAATGGCGTTTCAGGGGCCCTTTAATGGTGGTTTACAATACATGTGCAGGCAGGTTGATCCGTATGTCCGGAACTAGTTTCATGTTGTTACGTGGCGGCAAGCGATGACAACAAGAGAACAGAGGACAGAAAGAATATAAAGAATATGCTTAATGGTCGTGATATGTGACGTTTAATGAATCTGAGTGCGGGCCTACCGCGCGCGCTCCTGCCGCGCCACTGTCCTCTGTCCGTAACAAGACCCGGGGCCACCGAGCGATTGTTTCGATCATAGACGAGGAACTTTACCGATTCTGATTCCATGGCATGATGATGGGCGTGTCTGGATGCTTGAAGAAGAGGAAGAATAGCACGGCTTGCCGGTACGATTTCTGATTGCGTGGGTGCTCCGCCTCCCCTGTAGCTGTCAACTATCCTTCACCAGAGTCCATGGGACCGATGGCTCGATGCCACGTCGGGCAGCTTAGGCGGGGGTTGCGTGTTCGTGTCCACCGGTTACTTCGGGTCATTCGGGTCCTTCGTCTCGATTCTGATTGGTCTGTCTATTCTCCTTGTCTTCAGGTTCGGGCTGGGGGCTGGCCGGTGGCAGCTGGTCAAGTCTGGGCTTGATGAGCTGTGGCGAAGCTGCTCGGCTATGTCCCTGGGACCTCGGTCGATGGTCCTGGCTCAAAGATGGTGTCGATGCTCCAAGGCGAGGATAGGGATGGCGTACGCCGTGCCTCCAACCAAATGTTACGTTGCGGCAAGCGATGACAACAGGAGAACAGAGGACAGAGAGAAGATGCTTGATGGTCATGAGATGACGTTTAATCAATCTTTGTGCGGGCCTAGCGCGCGCGCTCCTGCCCGCGCCACTGCCCTCTCTGTCCTCCTGTTGTCATAGGTTGCCGCCACGTAACATTTGGTGGCGGTGCGGGGTACGTCATCCCCATGATTTTAACAGACTGCTTTAGCGATTCACAATAAAAAAAAAATTCCGCATTATGCACTAGTTCTAAGAATGTAGGATACTGTAAGATTTGATAGACCGATAATTGTGTTGAAAATTGCAGCACACTAGGTCCTATTGTTCTTTCTTTTTAACTCATTTTTGCGTTATATATTGTTACGGGAAACGTACAGAGCGGTAAACGCTAGTTAACTTTCAGAAGCACAGACCACCAAAACGAACCCAGCTTAGCCTGAGCGTCGTCTTCTTCACAACACCACACCAGCGCGTCGTCGTCATCTCGATATTGCGCACCGTAACAGTATTAAAGATCTAATTTCACCGATTTCTGCTGCACATTTCTGAGCACAGCAGTGTAGCACAGGGAAGATAATCTGGTTATGAAGATGAGTAATTCTCTGCATTTTCTGCTCTCTGAATAGGGAATGAAGGTAACGAGAATTTCCATCTAAGAACTACAGCGTTTGATTTTCTTTAATTTGACATCATGAATCTAGCTAGTTTATATTAAATTTATTAGTCATAGAATTACGTGTGCTACATAGCAGTACAGGCGAAGTGAAGTCATCCATCACAATTATCGAGTGTCTGCTCTGCACGCAGCCTGTGCTGGGAAGCAATTGATTTGAAAGCCGAGTTTCAATTTCAACTATGTATATATAGTTGAAGGTCGGTTTAACGAAGTTGAAGGGAGTCATGATTTATTTCGTTAAATCGGAAACATCGTTAATGTGAGTGAGGCACTTCTCGATCCTATAATGTGGTGCAATCGAATATAAGGTGCGGCGGTATCCACAAAGTTACCGCGGCATCATACTTAGGAATCCTTAATCCTCCCAAAATCAAATGCGGCCAGCAAAAATGGCCGGCGCCGGTAGCGCTCAAGAAACAAAACTTGTTACTCAGCAAGAAGAACCCGAGAGGACTACAAATATATTTTCCACTAAAGAAGTCAGTGACATATGCCGGCATGCGCTTTGTGAGCGATGACCGCACCGATTTCTCGTAGGTCTGAACAGCTACGTAGCAATGTAGGCCTAACAAGCTGAGCTTGTGAGAAGCATGCCCTTTAAGGCACGGGAAAAAATCCGCATGAAAAGAAAGCACTGACGTGCAACAGCGCCCTTTGGAATGCTACATCAGACCTTTTTACCACAGGCATCATCTGGTGAATTCTATTGAGCACTAAAATGCGCCGCGAAGTTTGAAAAAAAAAAAAAAAAAACGGTATGAAGGTGTCCCGCGCTGTTACCGTGGACTCGCAATGAATAGATGTGTGGGGCTGTGTGCAAATTATACCAAAAATATCGCCTTTCCGCCTTCATTTTTCCAACAGATTTTTTAAATTGGGACAGCTCATGGGAATGATTTAGTCATTTCGACTCTGAAAACGTATAAGATTCGATGGGCGTCTGAGGGGGAATTGCGACATATTCGTTAAGTCGGCACTTTTATTAAATCGGGTTCCATTAAATCGAGTTCTGACTTCACATATTTCTCGTTGATGATGATGTAGACGATTTATTAGATAGTTCGAAAGTTTTGTGAACAAAGTTTTCATCGCGTTTCGACATTTAACATGCTAAGGCTCCCAGGCAGGGATCGAGTATCCCACTGGTTAGTCTAATAAGACGTTTTCTCTTAGCACGCTTGTAGTGCCTTTCCTCTTTGAATAATTCTTTTATTAGGAGGTGATTGAGATAGTCTTCACTGCTGAGGAGATCACTAAGGGCGACAACAGAATCCTTGGTCATTGATAACATTGAGAATAAACGATGTGCAAATGCATGCCAGGTTTCAATACGCACTGCTATTTGCAAAGATGAAATACGTTTTGCGTGCATGTGGGCACAATTTCAATATTTGTGCAAAAACAAAGCCAGGCCCTTTAACCTCACTAACAACAAATATGTGCTGGGTTCCCTAGCCTTGCTTAACCAAAAGAACGCATTGTATGTCTGCGGTTGATCAGCCATTTTAAAATAAAGTACATGGGGATAGATAGTGAAAGGTAAAATGTGAAGAAACTTTAAAGCGCTATATTTGTTATCCCAATATGATTCTAAGAACTGAAAGTAGAGACAAACATCGCACATATACGTTTACTTAGATACAGCTTGACACGCTGATAGTAAACGCATGTGATGGTCTCTCCCCTGATGGGGCTGGTACAGGTTGGTCACCACCACTTGCGGCGGGGGCTAGCCTGGTACCGAATTTTTATCCGTTGTAGGCCGTCATTGCACACGCCACCGCTGGTGGTGGACGACGGCTGTTGTTGCGGCGCGCGTTTTTCTTTCCCTCTTCCTTTTCTTTCTTCTCTATATTCTCTTCTATCTGCACGAGGCAGCGGAGGTGGCTCAGCTACAGAGCCAGTAGCAGGCCCGTGCATTTTCTTTTCCTTCTTCCTACAGCCACAACAACAACAATAACGCATGAAAGGCTTCTCAGAAATCTGCGCTGTTGGCAGAAAAGGTCGCGTAAGTACTTGGTACTTGTCTCGGTTCACAACTCTCTTATAAAAGCAACGAATCCTGCGTCAAACGTGCAGCAGAAAATGCTTTGAAGAATAAGGTGCATTGCTTGCGTTCTCGCGTGTGTCCCTTCGACTCGGTAGTGAAATTTATGTTTTATGGCTTTTAGCGTCTCAAAGCGACTCACTCTATGATAGAATGATAGACGCAATAATGAAGGGCTCCTGAAGTTTCGACCCGCTGGCGTTTTTTCACGTACATTGATATCGCACAGCACAAGGGCACCTTGCTTTTCGCTTCCATCGAAAAGATGGCCCTGCAGCTGAGATTAGGTACGGCATCATTGTGTACAGCAGTCGAGTGCTTAACCACTGTGCCAAAGTAGCGAGTCTGTGCAGTAAAGGGATGCCCTTTGGAGGCATTATACTTGCACACTCTCTTACTACAAATACTTTGCAAGTTTTCTTCCGCCTCCAGCCAAGTAAATGTTTTGCTCGTCTTTTATTTTCTTAAATACTTCATCGGCAACTATCACATTGACTTTAATTTAACTAGGCGTGTTTCCCATGCATGTGCACAAAGCCCGACCAGTTATATTAGAAGCCACAACACGCACTTACAACACCACTCCATTTTTTATACATACCTTCGCTTGGGTTTCTTTGAAATTGCGCATATATGTAGATAGACTCTTCTAAGACTCCTTATAAATACTACTACAGCCTTCATAAAAACTTGCGGCTTTGAGTTTGCTGCGGAAAACCGGAAACTTCCGGAAAAAATAATAAAACTAAATGCACCTGAGAGGAACAAGGCAGAGCGTGTGATCGGAAAGTGAAAAGGCAATACTAGAGAAAGGCGAAAAAGAACTGCAATAAGTTTAGTAAACACTCATGGCGCCAAACGAAATCAAGGTTTCGTAGCGTAATATATTTATTCAAGTAACTAATTAACGGTTTCTATTAAGACATGAAGTCCTGTCTGATAACTCGATATAAGCTATCGTAACCCCTCCCCTGTCTCCCTTCCCCTGTCCTTCCACTACGTCTTCGTTCTTCCGTAACAATATAATTCATTAGACTCTTTTCCTAGACATAAGCTGTGCAGTGATATGACTTGTGCTGTTATGAACAAGTATAAGGATTAACTGATGCTAGTCAGAAGGTGATTGCTACGAGCGGAAAAGTCAGCGACTTTTGCATTGACCTGAGCTAACCCTTTAGAATATGTAGACCTAGCTTTCGTCAATACTACAGTCGCGAAGTGGTCATGATGTACTACATGACAAGCGCCCTACACGACCCTTGAAAAGACCAGTGAATATCCGGCGACCTTTCGTAGAGCGCGCCATCGCCTAAACGGAGAACCGCCAAACATTGAGTTCGTCAGCTAAGATTCGCGACAATGCAAAATTTTGGGAAATGATGTTGAGCGGCTTTAGCGTCGAGGTGATCTGACGGTTCAAACATTTCAACCTAGCTCTTGCCACTGCTATACTCCCGATGCGATAACACGACAAACAAGGGCGCGCATCTGATATCGCCAGCGATACGACGAGTGAGTATCTCGATCCCTCTTTCGTGGATTTCACCAGCGACAAAACAGTTAGGAAAATACAGAGTTCATCAGGCGAGAAAAGTTACAGTGCAAGTGCGAGGACGATAATTTCAGCGATTATTTAGTTAGCTGACCGTACGGTTGAAACCAAATCATTTAAACCTACCTGTCGGCACTGCTATGGGTACGATGCATGGCGAGCGTACTGCCGGCAGAGAGAGGGAATATCGCGATGCCTACATTTGTAGAGAGGGCAAGTGGTGACAAACTCGGACGCAAAGCAGAGAGCTTGTTAATCGTGTTAATTGAAACTGCGAGAGTGAGGGCGATGGCTGTGAGCGGCATTTGAATTTAAAACACGTAACGCTTTTAGAAGCGGAAACTTAAAATATGGAATTTGTTACGGCTTTTATAAGTTTAATATATCCATGCATTACCACCATAAAGAGTGAAACTGTCTCCTATTTGTTTCAGTTATTGGTAAAGAAAGGGATCCCCGTAACGACACTGGCGACAAAATTGATGTCTTGGTCATGAGAGTGAGCCATCGCCATGAATGTAAGAGTGGTGGGGTTTCCAGAATCGTCAGCTTCAGTCATGGTGGCCATCGCTTTGTAGCAAGCGCTGGAAGCTCGTACTCAAATGTGCGTGTGTCTTGATGGGAAGGCTCCACAAAAAGATCGAGAGGGACTTTCCATCATCCACCAAGATGTCACGAGGCTGAGCACCGAAAGAAAACACCAGAAAATCCGCGGAAAAGGGCACAGGGGCCTTCACGAAACAGGCTGTTGCGACGGATTCGGCCGACGAGCAGGCGCCAGATATACATACACTACGTCCGCGTAGTCGTCTTTCACTCGGCTGATAGCAATATTAGTGCCCACACAATTCCTTTTATCATATTGCTCATAGTACTATATTATTGAGCCACTGCCCTGTCTGTGTGTGAAATAATGGCAGCGTTTGGGCGAGTTGGTTAGACATGTTAAACCTAGAAAGCGCATAAAAAACACACGGGCAGCAGCAAGAGACAGACACACGAGCGCTTACTTCCAACTGATTTAATTTCATGCGAGAAGCAGAAATATATGTACACTTGAGATCACAAGCGCATGTGAAGGAAAAAACTCACAGGAAAAAATATTATCTAGCTGCACATGTAAAAGATGAAAGATATGCAATCTCTTTCTCAGACAGCAAAATCGACGTACCACTTACACAATCATTGCCAGTTCGTGCTATCTCAATTGCCTCAACAATTTCGCGCGTTGTTTTACACTTGCTTTTATAAAGAACTTCACATTGAGGAAAGAGAGGACGACAATTCTTCTTGCTTTTGCACTTGAGGCAATGAATGCTCAAATGCCCACCTTTTTTGTTGTCCACAGCGTAATTATGTTCACCTAATCTCTCATTTAGGCATCTACCAGTTTGGCATATGTAATATTTAGCGCAAGTCAATGGCACCTTGTACACAACCCCTTCTGTGCATTTTACAAATGACTTTGATGCTTGATCATGCAACCTGACTTCATCCTGTTTTCTGACGTGCTCTGCTTACTTAGCGCACTCAGGTTACTTGGGGCAGAGAACAGAACATTTACATTCACTCGGTTACCAATTTTTCTTAGGTTTTGTGACAACCTATGCTTATAGGGGATGACTGCAAACTTTCTTTTCACTTTTGTCTTATCCGGCTCTTGCTGTGAGATAGCTTTCTTTTTGTTTGTTTTAACAAGTCCTTCTGCAACAGACACCAGCATGTGCAATGGGTAGCCAGCATCTTGCAACTTTCTTGACTGTAAAAGGATGCTTTCTTCAACAGAATGTGGGCATGACTTTTTCAAACAGTTTACGAAACCTAAACTAGCTATGTTACGTTTAATGAGTTTAGAGTGCGCGGAGCTGAAAGGCAAAGGCGCTTTTCCATCCCTGGGAAGATAATTCAAACAAGTATGATCTTCAAAAAATGTTAACATGATATCAGGGAAACAATTGCTATTGTTATCAGGGAGCTCATGAGTGACGACAAGTGGAGATAAACAGTTCGAAAAACAATCTACAACACTTCCAACGGCCTCATCGAGGGTGATTACAATGTCTCTAAAAAAATTAAAAATTCGTCAACATAACGAAATACATTTAACACCCCTACGTCTTTCAGGCAGGCAAAGAGCCTTCTGTCGCATTCAGATAAAAACAGGTCACTTAAAATGAGAGCCACACTGGACCCTATACATATTCCTTGCTTCTGTAAAAACAGGTCATTGCCCCACCTAACAAATGTAAAATTAAGATAGGTTCCTAAAAGTTCTAGAAAAGCGCCGAAATTCACACCCACTTAATTCTGAAAATAAATTATACCAGGGTTCTCAATAAATCTTTCAACGCACTGCAGCAAACCATTTTGGGGCAAAGAGTAGTAGAGGTCCTTTATATCTACAGAGAAAGCACTGAGATTCCTTCTTTCAATTTGCTTAAAAAAAGTAGTCACACAATCGGAATTTTGTATTAAGAAGGGGTCATCAACAACTAGCTGTTTAAGGCTCTTTTGCAGCAAGTCTGAGACTGATTTTTGCCACGTTCCCGCTTCTGAAACGATTATTCTTAACGGACAATTCAATTTATGGGTTTTAGCAGAAAAAAAAATGTCAAGATTCAGACCTCTGGAATTTTCCACGGACTGAGCTAAACGGGCGAGATTAAACGAAGTACACAACTTTTTTGCCTTCAGCCTAATTTTTGAAAGCTTGATACTTTGCTACCTGTGTAATACATTCTCAATCGCCTTGTCAACGTTTTCATCAAAAAGGCATCTTGGCATCACAGCAAAACCACCTTCCTTATTACATGGAAGAACACATAAGTTGTCTTCCTTGAGGACTTTCAATACGTTTGAAAGGGATATTATTGGCCTTGTTTTCGAACATTTCTTGAAACGTCGATGCCCTGCGACACACAGCTCCCTTGCTCATTTGTTGGGGCATGCTTCGAAACCGTACGGACCATGGCCAAAAGTTCTGGTTTAGATTTCTTTTGCTCCACGGCGAACTTGGGTCCCAACTGAAGCGTACGGCGCACATCTTCGGGAAGCGTTATCTCCCCAAACGTATGGACGTGGTTGTGCGACCTAGAATTCCGTTTAAGGACCAGTTGTCGAAGCCCTGGTAGGACAGTACTCCATACAAACTCGGCGGACTAGTCAAGAACTCGTGTGAATTGCTGCAATTTTTTCTTGGCACTCGGCGGGCTCTCATCTGAGGAAAGCCTTGCTTGCAGACAGTCCTTGTACAGTCTTGCTTGCCTTCTCCATTCCGCTCGAAGTATCTTCAATATCCTTTTTCCATGACTGGCCGATGGTCGAAGTGATCCAAACAGGGATAAGACAGCCGGGAGCAGCACGTTCCATCGAATACAAAAGGAGAGAGCACGAGCTTGGCAGATGGCGTTTGCGGTGAGGGAAGCCAGAAAACACGGATCCACATTCGCACAGGAAAAAGAGCCCATTGTACAAGAAATATAGTTCAATAATGGCAGCGTTTGGGCGAGTTGGTTAGACATGTTAAACCTGGAAAGCGCATAAAAAACAGTAAGAGACAGACACACGAACGCTTACTTCCAACTGATTCAATTTCACGCGAGAAGCAAAATATATGTACAATTGAGATCACATGCGCATGCGCAGTAAAAAACTCAAACAGGAAAAAATATTATCTGGCTGCACATGTAAAAGATGAAATATATGCAATCTCTTTCTCAAACAGCAAAACCGACGCACCACTTACACAATCATCGCCAGTTCGTGTTATCTCAATTGCCTCAACAATTTCACGCGTTGTTTTACACTTGCTTTTATAAAGAACTTCACATTGAGGAAACAGAGGACGACAATTCTTCTTGCTTTTGCACTTTCGTTGAAAGATGCATTGTGAACGCTGGTATAATTGATTTTCAGAATTCAGTGGGTGTGAATTCCCTCACCGCAAACGCCATCTGCCAAGCTCGTGCTCTCTCCTTCTGTATTCGATGGAACGTGCTGCTCCCGGCTGTCTTATCCCTGTTTGGATCACTTCGACCATCGGCCAGTCATGGAAAAAGGATATTGAAGATACTTCGAGCGGAATGGAGAAGGGAACCAAGACTGTACAAGGACTGTCTGCAAGCAAGACTTTCCTTAGATGAGAGCCCGCCGAGTGCCAAGAAAAAATGGCAGCAATTCACACGCGTTCTTGACTAGTCCGCCGAGTTTTTATGGAGTACTGTCCCGCCAGGGCTTCGACAACTGGTCCTTAAACGAAATTATAGGTCGCACAACCACGTCCACACCTTTGGGGAGATAACGCTTCCCGAATATGTGCGCCGTACGCTTCAGTTGGGACCCAAGTTCGCCGTGGAGCAAAAGAAATCTAAACCAGAACTTTTGGCCATGGTCCGTACGGTTTCGAAGCATGCCCCAACAAGTGAGCAAGGGAGCTTTGTGTCGCAGGGCATCGACGTTTTAAGAAATGTTCGAAAACAAGGCCAATAATATCCCTTTCAAACGTATTGAAAGTCCTCAAGGAAGACAACTTATGTGTTCTTCCATGTAATAAGGAAGGTGGTTTTGCTGTGATGCCAAGATGCCTTTTTGATGAAAACGTTGACAAGGCGATTGAGAATGTATTTCACAGGTAGCAAAGTATCAAGCTTTCAAAAATTAGGCTGAAGGCAAAAAAGTTGTGTACTTCGTTTAATCTCGCCCGTTTAGCACAGTCCGTCGAAAATTCCAGAGGTCTAAATCTTGACATTTTTTTTTTCTGCTAAAACCCATAAATTAGATTGTGCTTTAAGAATAATTGTTTCAGAAGCGGGAACGTGGCAAAAATCAGTCTCCGACTTGCTGCAAAAGAGCCTTAAACAGCTAGTTGTTGATGACCCCTTCTTAATAGAAAATTCCGATTGTGTGACTACTTTTCTTAAGCAAATTGAAAGAAGGAATCTCAGTGCTTTCTCTGTAGATATAAAGGACCTCTACTACTCTTTGCCACAAAATGGTTTGCTGCAGTGCGTTGAAAGATGTATTAAGAACCCTGGTATAATTTATTTTCAGAATTAAGTGGGTGTGAATGTCGGCGCTTTTCTAGAACTTTTAGGAACATATCTTAATTCAACATTTGTTAGGTGGGGCGATGACCTGCTTTTACAGAAGCAAGGAATATGTATAGGGTCCAGTGTGGCTCCAATTTAGGGTGACCTATTTTTATCTGAATGTGACAGAAGGCTCTTTGCCTGCCTGAAAGACGTAGGGGTGTTAAATGTATTTTGTTATAATGACGACTTTTTAATTTTTTAGACACATCTGTATTCACCCTCGATGAGGCCGTTGGAAGTGTTTTAGATTGTTTTTGAACTGTTTATCTCCACTTGTCGTCACACATGAGCTCTCTGATAATAATAGCATACGTTTCCTTGATATCATGTTATCATTTTTTGAAGATCATACTTGTTTGATTTATCTTCCCAGGGATGGAAAAGTGCCTTTACCTTTCAGCTCTGCGCACTCTAAACTCATTAAACGTGACATAGCTCGTTTAGGTTTCGTAAACTGTTTGGAAAAGTCATGCCCACATTTTGTTGAAGAAAGCATCTTTTTACAGTCGAGAAAGTTGCAAGATGCTGGCTACCCATTGCACATGCTGGTGTCTGTTGCAGAAGGACTTGTTAAAACAAACAAAAGGAAAGCTATCTCACAGCAAGAGCCGGATAAGACAAAAGTGAAAAGAAAGTTTGCAGTCATCCCCTATAAGCATCGGTCGTCACACAACCTAAGAAAAATTGGTAACCGAGTCAATGTAAATGTTCTGTTCTCTACCCCAAGTAAGCTGAGTGCGCTAAGTAAGCAGAGCACGTCAGAAAACAGGATGAAGTCAGGTTGCATGATCAAGCATCAAAAGCCATTTGTAAAATGCACAGAAGGGGTTGTGTACAAGGTACCATTGACTTGCGGTAAATATTACATAGGCCGAACTGGTAGATGTCTAAATGAGAGATTAGGTGAACATAATTACGCTGTGGACAACAAAAAAGGTGGGCATTTGAGCATTCATTGCCTCAAGTGTAAAAGCAAGAAGAATTGTCGTCCTCTCTTTCCTCAATGTGAAGTTCTTTATAAAAGCAAGTGTAAAACAACGCGCGAAATTGTTGAGGCAATTGAGATAGCACGAACTGGCGATGATTGTGTAAGCGGTGCGTCGGTTCTGCTGTTTGAGAAAGAGATTGCATATATTTCATCTTTTACATGTGCAGCCAGATAATATTTTTTCCTGTTTGAGTTTTTCCTTCGCATGCGCATGTGATCTCAAGTGTACATATATTCTGCTTCTCGCATGAAATTAAATCAGTCGGAAGTAAGCGCTCGTGTGTCTGTCTCTTGCTGTTGTCCGCGTGTTTTGTATGCGCTTTCCAGGTTTAACATGTGTGTGAAAATTAGCATCTTGTATCCCCCGAGCAAATTAGAAGTACAATGCAGATGCCATACAGTAATAATTATCTTTTTGGTAATTAGCATGTGCCCCTGAAATTACTGTGCACAAGTACTACCACGCAATTAGAGTCTGCGCACTCTACACGTAGATACCACATCCATTTGTTCACAAGAATGCAACTACTCGTTTAATAAATTACACTGCTTGCCGGACCAAACTGCATAGTGGGATAAGGTTGTACACGCTTACTAATAACAGCATCTATTGCATTTGTAAACAACGAGCCGTATTCTTGGCGACAAACCATTTGTCGAGCTTAGTGCTTTGGCAGTATGACGTGTCGGCAAAGCGAAAAATGTTCTTGCACTGCTCTAAAATGAAGTTGAAGTGCACGACCAATTCATTCGTTATTTGATTACGAATGGAAGGAAAGTTAAACAATGCAATGTTTCAGCGAGCAGACCAGAGACCAAGCGTAGTCAATATCGGCGTGTGAGAAAACGACTAACGACAAGAGCAGCACTCATAATGGTTCTACGAGAGCTGCATGATCAAGGAAATACAAAAACTATGCCATTGCAGTTTGTGGAGGGCTGAAAACCGCTTTAGTGACACCGGAAGAAGACATTTTACAATCGGTGAGGGATAGCCGGCAGGAAGTTCCCCATCGTCACCACTGAGGACAGACCTGCTCATTGTCATTGGCGACAAAGCATATTGCCTCCTCAGTGTTTCGTGGAAAATTATATGCACTCTTTCATCCTTTTTTATAGCAGCGAGCTTTAAGTTTCCCACGTGAACCGCCTTGCCTCTTACCATGAAGCTTCTCATAGAGCTTGCATAATGCGATAAATATATCTCGTAGTAAGGTATACCAGTGTCATACGGGCGGTTTCAATGCCCATTGAGTCGATGAAGATTGAACTCAATGCAGATCGGCCAAAGCCACATGGTGCTTTTCAGTGGTGATTGAAATCGATCAACATTGACTCAATGAGGTTCACGAATGACCATTGGAATGCCAACCACATTAAGAGAAGGCCGCAGTCACCCTAAGGGAAAAGCAAAACATACAATAGCGCGAAACAAAATGTCTACGGGGTAAATTATTTAGACTACGGTACACAGTTCGTAAAATAATTTTTAGCAAGCCAAATTTATCGCTCAATTGAATGTGCGTTGTTAAGATGTAAACAAACTGGTGTTGTTCTAGGGTGTCTAGCTGCTCTCGATGACCATCAAAACTTTTAATAGTCATTCACTAAATGGGCATTGAGATTGCTCGTGTGACAAAGGTATTACAAGCGGTACCCTAAATATGGTCCGGAAGAGTTAATTCAAGTTTGAAATATGAACAAATTAAAGGACGGTGACGACTAAAAAGATGATCGCATCTGGGACCTTTAGCTATTACGTGCCTGGGTGTCAGTTTTGTACTGCTCTACGTTAAGACTAGCGGTTATTACTTACCGGCGCGTGTTGTCGCTTTGGCGTGATCAGTGACTTTGGTACCAGCTAAACGTGGTGCACTTAAGGCGCTGCATGTAGGCGAAAGCTGTAGTGCCACGCAAGGGAACTTGGAAGCAGTGGTTGTATGGAAAACACAAGAAAACAGAACGTATGCAGAAGAAGGGCGTAATACAGGTACAATAAACGTGGCCACCACAGCTACGGCGAAAATTGATCTTGAAGGAAACTAGCAAAATGGCCCGTGCGACATCGGGAGTGAAACTGAAAAATCTTTATTGAAACGTTTTCATTTGGCACACACCCGTAATTTTCACTTCTATTATATTATATAATTATAAAAGCTGACATGCACCCGGAAAAAAACGGGGCTTTATAATGGCGAAGGAAATTTATTACCCCTTTTTATTGCGAAAAACAAAGATTCATTGTTTTTATAGTCAGTTGGCGAATGACGACCGCATTCGAGAAAAAGATACGGCGTACAAACGGCTAATTAACGCTAGAAAAGGACGAATATAGCTGCTATGCCAGCCAGTCTGCATGTTGTCTTCAAATCATCATGGAACTCGTTTCTTAGCTGTTGCTGTTTGTGAGAGTGTTCCGTATACGAAAATGCTTGCATAGCATGTGGAAACGCCTAATGGCTGTTTGTCATACTAGTCTTCATATCAAAACTATCTGACACCTGTCCCACAGATAACTAATGATGGAAAACTATGACATGTACATGAGTTTATCAATCTAGTGGAAAACGTGATCAATTTGAACATTTTATATATTGAGGTATTGCTTGTAAACCGGCTCACTTTTGGAAAATCGGCCGGCCTGTAATGTAGATGAAAGTAAGGCAATAGCTGGGGGTTAGTTGATTTAACATTGCTAATTAATGAATAGGATCTACACAAGACAACGCGAAACAAACAACACCGAATTCATCTTCTTTATCGGATGGAAGTTTCAAAAAATTTCTCGCCGTACAGATACAATCTTGGCGGTGTGCACTTCTCCACTCGGGCATGATTTTAGCAAGCGCAGTAACGCCTAGGTGTAAACCCACCATGTCGGCGCCCTCTGCCTTGGCTTTTGAGGCTGTGGTCCGGACCATGCTCAGGGTCTCGGGTTTGCCCAATCATGCTTCATACCGTGGCAGACGCGAAAGGTTCGGCCGAGGCTGAGAATATTGCAGGTAGGAACGATTAGGTTGACAAATTCTCGACCGTCTTGAGTACGGGTTACCTGGCACACGTTCATTAGGATGGCAGCTACAATCTTCCTCCAGATGAAATCCGATGTATGATACGCTGGCTTGAACCCTCAAACGCAGAGCTCATATCAACCAAGGGGAATTCCCTAGTGCAAGGCCTAAGCAGGAAAACTGGTGATATGAACTTGCTTCAAGCTTCTGATCTGAAGATCCTACCGAATCGCAGGTACACATTACGCATTCTTCCGCTGTATCCAGCAAATGTGCCGCGAGTGGACGCCCAGCAGACCAGCTGCGTTGGTGATGGGCATTCGTATCAAATGTGTAGCAGTGGGGCCATTGAACTGTCTGCCCCAAGCGTGTTCTTTGCTTTGTCGGATGTCGTCGCGCTTGCGATTAAAGGAGTCCGCCGGCTTACAGAAACGAGGCTATCGCTGTATCTCAATATCTGGAGAAATAGACAGCAGCGCACTTTTCAAGCATAGAGTCGGTTGTAATGTGTAATTGTATGCCACGAGGATCATAAGGGAAGAGTAAATAAAAAAAGGCATGTCAATACTAGAAGCCACCGAATTACAGGCAGACCACAAAGCTCTATAGGATGAAATGTGATCAAAGACCCACCCCAAGATTGCGAGCATCGCAAGGTTTCAAATCGCTATCCTTAGGATTAGAAGTTTGCGCAACCATCGGATGCAACATACGGCATTTTAAGAGGAATGAATTAGGTGTGCAGCAACAAAAGAAACCACACTGTCCCAGATTTGACATTGCAGCTGTTTTCGAGTAATTTTTTCCTGAAATGCACTATTATCGCCCGCTACTCGTGGGGGTCGTCAAGATAGTGCAAGCTATTCTTCCACAAGTCTCAATTTTATTGCCATGACATATTGTATAGATGAGAAAGTGCGACTTACATGTGGGGATATTGCAATTTCGCTTGTACAATGACAAGTTATTCTTGCTTGTGCCCGTTTAAAGAACCAAAACAGAAGGGCGTTTTGTTGTAATCAGTCCGTGAAATTGTAAAGTTGGAACATCTTAACTACCTTTGTAGGGATGAAGACCAAATAGTTCTAAGTAAACTTTATAATCGTATATTGCTTTACTTATTGTTTCACTTGCTGATGTATTCTTGCTGATGCCAGAAAAGAGAAGCGTGACAATATTCGCATTAGGCACTTTAATTTTCCCTATAACACTCGAATTGACAAGATTTATGTTCCACGAGACGTGTCAGCCGCAGCTTTTAGATACTAGACGCAGCTTATATATTTTAGTGATCACTGTATCATCATCATCATCGTCATCAGCCTGACTATACCCACTGAAGGGCTAAAGGCCTCTCCCATATTTCTCCACTTAACCCGGTTCTGTGCTAGCTGCATCCACTTGACCCCTGCGAACTTCTTAATCTCTATCCGCCCACCTAACTTTCTGCCGCCCCCTGCTACGCTTTCCTTCTCTTGGAATCCAGTTTGTTACCCTCAGCGACCATCTGCACGCTTCTTATCTCTTAACGTTACCCCTACCATGTTTCATTCCATAGCCCTCTGGGTTGTCCTCAACTTAAGTAGAACTCTCTTGGTTAGCCTCCACGTTTCAGCCCCATAGGTGAGTACAGGCAAGATGCAACTGTTGTATACTTTCCTCTTGAGCGATACTGGTAAGCTGCTAGTCATAATCTGCGAGTGCTTGCCAAATGCGCTCCATATCAATCGTATTCTTCTTGTTATTTCCTTGTCATGGTCCGGATCTGCGGTTACTACCTGTCCTAAGTAGACATATTCGCCTACTGCTTCCAGTACTTCGCTACCTAATGTAAACAGCTGTTCCTGCCCGAGGCTGTTGAACATTACCTTAGACTTCTGCATGTTGATTTTCGAGCCTACCTTTCTACTTTCCCTGTCTAGGTCATCAATCATTATATGCAGTTCATCCCCCGAGTTGCTTAGCAAGGCAATGTCATCAGCAAATCGCAGATTATTGAGGTATTCTCCATCTACCCTTATCCCTAACTGCTCCCATTCCAAGTCTCTGAATACTTCCTCTAAGCAAGCTGTGAATAGTACTGGGGAGATTGTGTCTCCTTGCCTAACACCTTTCTTTATGAGAATTTTGTTACTTTCTTTATGCAGAACTATGGTTGCTGTGCAGCCACTCTGTATGGTGTCTGTTAAAATTGACAGCTGAGTCGGCCCGTATTTCAACACCGATGGGAGCTGTGTAAAGGAATAACTGTTTCCTCTTACGTGGACTCATTTAGGAAGCTCTTTGAAAGCGCTGCCGACCAAAATGGTCGATTTGTTTCAGGTTTTCTGCAATGATGTCCTGGTTTTAGAATTTGCAGCATGAAGTTTATATGTTTAAATCGGCTGTCTCATAACACAACCATCAGGAGTCACCTGGCAGGAATTTTAGGACTACCGAGTTCTCTAGAACAATTTTCCCTTTCCATTGCACTACTTTTGCCTGGAGTTTACCAGGCGTTTCATTGGCTAGTTTTCTTGCAGCTACTTCCGTTTTTTTTTTTTGCATATTACATTAATACCAAAGGTATACGCAATACCCGGTCTGTCCCTGTAGTGTAGATTACGAATATTTTGCAAGGCTCCTTTAAGCACAACGCGGCAAGCCTTCATATACTTCATAAGGTCAACCCATGCGAGTGGTGTCAGAAGCAGCAGCAATTAAACTCAGCTTCTTATTGGAAGTTCTGTATAGGAGGGAGTATCAAACGAAACTGGCCAAGTAGCACTGATCCACAATGACCTTGGAAATATCATTGACGACGTCTGTCACAATTTTGCTTTCACAGTCTTGGAGCATGAGAATAGTGGTTACGTTTCTCTGCTCTTCACTTGACCATTTCAGGCCACTTTGTGTCCAGGAATAGTATCCGCACTGACACCAGAAAACTCCGTGCTCTGACTGCCTTTGCAAAACCTACTACCATCGAGCAAATTCGGAGCTCCTTGCGCCTCTGCTCATATTTCTGGCGTTTTACACGCGTCTTTTCTGTCAGTGTGAACCCGCTGACGCACCGCTTCGGGAACATTGGAGTATTTCTGAGTGGGCTCCCAAATGCGAAGATGTCAATACTTTGCGCCGCATACCACACCACCACCCATCCTTGCCATTTCGACCCTGAAGAGCCTACTGAAGTGTACGTAGACACAAGTGGTAGCCACCTAGGCAATGTGCATGTGCAGCGCCCAGCTGAAGTCGGTAACTACAAGTAGGTTGCGCCAAAGGCCTATTCACGAAATCCGAGTCAAATGACTTTATCACGAAAGAATAGTGCTTGGACACAGCGTGTGTGCGAGAGGTACTGGGATTGATGCCCAACACCTTCATAAAATATACTATAAGTCCATTAGGTGACATTGAGGTCGTTGAGAGCAGCGGTGCGACGCAGTCCACGGTCTCACCATGTATAGAGGCTCGCTCTCAGTACGGTAGCAATCGTTAGTGATATTTTGCAGAAGAGTGTCAAACATTTTAATAATGAGTTGCCTCGAAGTCTAACTGCTGACCCAGGTCAATTATTTCACTGAAATCATCTGTTTGCCTAAGTGTCCTTTAGCGCCTTTTTTGTTCGCCCTATATCTTAAATATGTTTGTCTCAGGAAAATTGACAATGCCCTTACTCGTGGCTTCTCCATCACTCAATGCGAAAGATCCGCTGACGAGGTCGCCCTTTTCTGGCTGACAGAGTATAGTCGGGAATTCACGAATTCACAGAACAATTTAGAGGTAATATGTGCAGCTACTAATTAAGACATACGCTAAAGATTTTACTTGGAAAATAGGTACAATACAGAGTATTTTGTTTGCAGACTTTGATGCTGTGGTTTCATTCAAATTTAATGGGTTCCTCTGCACTTGACTAAAAACATTACATGATACAGAGGGACAGAATTCGTGGCTCTCAGACGAAACAGCTGGCTTTAGCTTTCGTATCTGCTCAGGCTAAAGTCTACAAAATATTCTTTTCACTGCTTGCTATACCTCCTTCAGGGCATGCATTTTACGCGAAAGAAGGTATCAGGTAATGCACCAAATACTGGCAACATTTGTGTGAAGTTCTCCTTATAGCCGCATGCTTAGTGACAACCCATTTCTTCCTGTGGAGTGTTGCGGGTAATGATTTGTCAGTGCATCAACTTGCTGAAGGTGGGCATGTGTAGTCACAAGAAAAGGTTCAATTGAGAAACCCTTGAAAGGCAGCTGTGCCTGATAGGCCTTAGTTCTCATTCGCCTTATCTATTCGCACTCACTGGACAGGCTCGTAAAGCCTCTGTGAAGGCCCGTGAAGTATCTTAAAGGAAGCTGCGGGCTTTTTCAAATTCCTCGGTGCGCTCTTTTCTTTAAATTACCGGTATACGCCTGTCAAGAAAACACATACCCAGGTTCTGAGCGAGTCTTGTATGCTCAGAACCTAGCTGAGCAAAACCCAAGTCGGCTACATCTTCTTTGCACAGATTGCTTACGTCCTCTAGGTCAAGCATGGTGAGAGAAAGAAGGTGCAGGCAATGCAATACACCGAACATTTGCAAACTTCGTATGAGCCTTCCCGCGTGGGCATATGCTGCTCTGGAAGAGCGGCCATGCTGTCTACAATTCATAGATCTTAGGAGTGGCTCTTGGAGGTATGACGTTTGCAATAGTGGAGAAATTCCGAGGTGTGGTGGCCACGCACTGCGCAAGCCGGAGATTTGAGGCATCAGTTTTTCCGGTTTCTCCTTTCTGAAAGTCTTCCGGTGAAGCCAAGGAACAACAGAACTCAGCATAGTGTAGCAGTTAGCGTTCTCGACACAGGCTCGGAAGTACGGTGCCTCGTATCTGGTGTTGGGGCGGTTCTCTTAATTTTGCTTTAAAATCTTTTCCGTACCTCCCAATGCGACTTTGGAACCGAGGTTTAATGCACTCGCCATGAGATTTACTGAAGTATTCTTTCTACACATGTCGACAGTGTTCTGTAGAATGCGAATATAATGACTGAAACATTACCCTTAATTAATAACATGAAGGGCAGATAACAAATTAAGGGCATAATAAAGATAAGGGCATTAAAATAATGATTTGGGCCATAAAACTTGAAATCATGAATTATGGCAGCCGATTCATTCTAGTACAATATACACTTTTCGGTGTGTGTGTTCACCTAACACTACTTGTCTACTCTCCGTATGGGAAGAAATAAGGTTCTGAGGTTAGACTTCGACTCATAAAGGGGAGAGCTTGCATGACTGAAGCACTTAAGTTGTAAACAGCGTTTTAGGCGGCTAGAGAACTATATAATTGCACATAATATAGACTTCGAACAGGGAACCGATAAAATGATAATATTCACACAAACGACGTGAGATAAACATCACTAGTTTAATTTCAACATCAATGTGTACCTGTTTTGTACAGTCCCGACGTTATAAACAACGAATACTTACATGAGCCATCAATAATAAAGTCCCACATTTGCAAATAATATTTTCACATAACTATTCAAAGGAATTGGGGCAGCTTCCTCTATATTTAGTTTTTTCTTGTGTAATAAAACATTTTTTGAAGAATTATACTTTGCAAGTTCATGACGTTTTTTGCTTTAGCTAGCTGTCTTCACACACATTAGCTCGAAGTGTTCACGCCGTGTGCTTCTTTAGGACAGTTTTTCTTTTTTGACCATATTACTTCGGTGCCTTTGGGTGCAAATATTTCGATATTGTTTTTTGTGCACATGTATAAGCAGAGAATAATATTTTACCGCAAACTTTTTGCCGGCTAAAGTTGTTATAACTGTCTTTTGAATCGAATCAAAACGCGAATAACATTATACAATTTCTGCCGCCTGCTCGCTGCAAGAGAGCATAGGTTAAGTAGAATTAAGGCGAAAGCCTTCCTAGCCTCCAGATGGTTGTGTACGTCCGTCCGTGCGTGCGTCCGCGAGAAGCGTCCCGCGGCGTTCTGTTTACATTCAAAGCTCTCAGTGAAGAGCTTTAGTTAGGGATAGGTAGCGACGAATATTGATAGTGGTAGTTTGTCTGAGGTATAATGGTGTCGGTGACAGCGACATTTGTTAATGATAGTGATTCTATGAAAGCGTCGCTAAAAGCTTCTCCGAACAGCCAAACCGCAACCCTGCAACCTCTAATTGCAGACCTCCCTTTCAAAGTGGCGAGACGATATTGTGTCATATTGTGCTACGCTTGAGGATTATCGATGCAACTCTCTATGTAACTATCTTGACACGGCGCTCCATAAAAAATGAACCTGGAGTCATTTTCGAGCACTCCTTCGTACCACCTTTGCCCCTGCCCCGACTCTTCCTAAAGCCCTAGCCATAAAGCCTACCGATTAGGTTTTCGCAACCCTTGCAAATCTTTATCTCCCACCCCCATTGTCTCCCTTGTATTCTGAACATACAAGCTATGAAAGCAATGATCTTGATGCTCCTTTTACACTGCGCAAGCTTGAAGCTGCACTTCTTGCTAACGCCACGCAGTCGGTTCCCGGTGAAAATGGACTCACTCACTCCGATCTTTGTAATCTTCCCGATAACTCAACAGAACATCTTCTAAACCTCTATAACACCACTTGGCAAGAAGGCTCTCTGCCATCATCATGGACTTCCTAACTTATTTCTCTCATTCCTAACCCTGGTAAGCCTCCAGCACTTTCCAATCTCCGGCCCATTGCTCTGACCTCCTGTGTCGGCAAAACGATGGAAAGAATGGCGCTCACTAGGCTTGGTTGGCATTTGGAGGCTTCGAACTCGCTCCCTCATACCCTCATTGGTTTGCGTCCGCGTGTACCTGCACAGTATCTTTTCCTCATACTTGAGCATAATTTCTTCGCCTGTGGTAGCTCGCAGGTTCATGTCATAGTCGCAGTAGACGTCTGCAAGGCAATCGATTGCGTCTCTCATGACGATGTTCTAACCTGCCTTTTCAGCACCGACTGCGGCTCCCGCATGTATAACAACATTCGAGCTTTTCTCTCTAGTCGCGGGGCCCATTTCCGAACATTGAACTTCACTCCTATACCCAATCGTCTTCCCCGGTACCCCGCAGAGTGCGGGTATTTCACCCGCCCATTTTAATATCGCCATGGCTTCTCTCGCAGTTCAGTTATCGTCTACTCCCGACCTTCAACATTTTTTTGCGCCGAGGACATGGCATTGCGGTGCTCGCGTGGATCTCATGGTCACATTCAAGACACCATTAAGCAGGGACTGGATATAATTTCTTCCTTTCTTGAACATTCAGGCCTGTCTGCCGCGCCCGAGAATTCAGAACTACTACTTTTGACTCACTCTACCTACCAACGACCTCGCGAGTCACTGATCTCCCTTAAGTTTACGCGGCTCCACAATCTCCAAAGTTTCTCAATGTCGCATTCTTTGCATGCCTTTGAATGCCTCTAAATATGCCCTGGCTCTTTATGCGGCTGTTGCTACCTGTCAGTCTGTCCCCCACTTATTTCGCCGAGTTGTGAAATGATCCTTCCATCAGAGGGAAGCTCCCGCCTGTCGCTGGTTCACACGCTGGATCTCAAAAAATTACTTTATTTAATACCTTATCTTTCATTCACCGAGAGCCATCTAGATACATTTGCAATAGCTCTTCACGGCCTTTATAAAGCTTAGCTCTGACTTTTTGTAGCCATTTCCACCGATATCTTTTATGCAACCGGGCTTTTCCATCTCCGCAGTCTCCTTTCCCTACACCGCGACCGACAGGCAGCTCGCCTCGCCGGCACAATTCATGGACGCTGGCTTCTTAACCCGGGTAATATTTCCCTCATTCATTCAGCCTCTCTGCCAACTCCATCCCCACCGGAGGCTACTAACCTCCGTATATTTCCTCTTAAAGCCAATATGTCGCCAGTCCCACATGCTGGCCACCGACATGCTGCTGCCTCTCATCATAGTCCGCCCTTCAATACTCATGGAGTCGCTTACACGGATGGCTCTTATGTGGCTCCTCGCGAATCCGAAAGCCAGGTCCTCTTTCATCCTCGTCTACCTACCCTGTCACACACACTAGCGATCCCTTTCTTCGCCTTCCGGATATTATCTCGCTTCAAGTTGTCTCCACCATTCATGCCACTCAAAGTTTCCATTTTCTCCCACCTGTGCTTCAGTATATTAAAAACACCGACTCCCAGGCGGTTATCCGCGTCACTCAATCCAAAGCTCTAACACCTCATCTGTCTACGGAGCTCAAGGCCGCACGTTTTTCCCTGCAGCCCTACCCCGTTTTCCTCCGATGGATCCCTGGACACTCAGGGATTGACGGCAATTAGCTGGCGAACCAGCTCGCCCGTGAAACTCGTAATCAGGCACCGTTCATTTTCTGGCCGAGGTCCATCGACGGCGGGTTGCGGATGTCTTCATGTCCCTATCAGCAAATATTGCAATGCTGCTCGCTTAGACCGCAAGTTCTACCCCGAACCTCATCCTAATTCTCCATTTGGGGGGCTCATGCCCTTCGGCAGATACAGCTGAATACGCTGATAACCCTTGCTCAGCTATATTTGTGCAAATTCCACCATGATTCATCATGCCCCAACTGCCAACCCCTTATATAAGCTAACCTTTCCCAGTGCCTATTTTTATGCCCGGTTGCATAGTAATCGGGTTTTTTCCCACCCCCCGCCCCTATTATCTGGACTGGCTTGGTGGTGACGGTGAGGAAGAACAGCGCCTACTCGTCCTGCAGGCCATCGATGTATTAGGTGCCAAAGTGATGCGCTTTAATAAAGTTTTCTGCTAATACCACTACTAGTGATAGTGTTTCTTAATTGTAGTGGAAATGGAAACATGGTGTAAATGTTTTCTTCCGCCGTTTGTTGTTGACGCTTCACTTCATTAATTTACTGACTGCTCATGAAGAAATTTCAGTCATTTTGACAGCAAGGATGGCTGTACGTGCTGCGGGTGAAGACATTATCGAAGTCTTGTTGAAAGAAAAGCCTCAGTATTTCACCGGCACTGTCGAGCGGCTGAAAACGTCCGGCCACATGTCAACGAAGGCAACCATAAAATGTGAACACGATGCTTAGGTCACTGTGAGCTCTTAAGAGGACGGCACAGAACCGGCATGTATAGATTATAGTGGAATATGTCGACATTTTGCCCGCACGTGGAAACAGCGCACGAGTAACTGCGTGCTTGCTTAGTGGACCGTCGAAGGTATCAATAAGGCACTCGGCCAGTTCGCTGCAGCCTGGCTGTGCTGTATCGTCTGCTGCCTAGTACAATATAGTGGACTATCCAGAATACATCGTTCGGGTACTATAGAGAATTTTGCACGGCTGCTTTAATTTTTATGCCAGCTCTCGCTGCCTCTGTAAACGACAGTCTAGAAGACACCAAAGACAGGTTCTTTCTGCACTACGGGGATTATAATTTGCATATCTGCAGACTGCTAGTGAAAAGAATCTAAAAGCTTTGCAGCAGTAACTGCGCCAGCTTTCATACGACGTTGCCCGTGTAAGAGACGTCATAAAAGACTTGGTTAAAAATCCTATACACATTTATGAGACCATTGTAACACTGAAAGCAATAAAAGGGCAAGGAATTCAAATGTGGTAAAGCATGGAATTCAGGGACAGGAATGCCAGCTGTTATTTCGCCAGAGCGATGGGCATTGGCCTTAACTCTTTCCCTTTAATAAGCTCGTGCTTTCTTTGACGTCTACCACACTTGGCAATTTTCAGGCAGCTGTTCTCGCATAAGAAAACCTGACTTCATGAGAAATGAAAGCCATTCAAGATGTAATCACGCGATATATCCGGCACTGCATAACTCGCTTGATGAAAAAACGGGATTTAGCAGGCATGCAGAGTGGAATGAGAACAAGTTTCATGCGTGTATTCATATGAAAACTGAGACAAGCGATCCCTTCTTGAGAATTGAGGACACAATAGTTCCAAGGTTTGTGGCTGTTAAAATTCTAGGAGTGTAAAGAAGCAGCTTGGTTATATGGACTCCCTCCCACACACATGGAGCAGGAGAGGGAGCCCATACAACAACTGTGCTCCAACACCAGTGCCCATACAACGGTGTGCTCGAGCACGCCGCTCCCAGTGCACATGACCAAGTGAAGCGTTTTGACCTAGCGACGTCATCGCCGATGACCGGATGTGATGCCATCATGACGTAATATCGGGCCATGATTGATGACTTCACCAGGCAATTCACGCATATACGAAGCTGATCCAGCCGGGCTTTCAATTCAGACGTCCATGCTGCGCTTTCTTTTAGCGCTTCTTCAAAAGCCGCACAACACAGCATGCAGAAAAAGACGCACTAAAGCATAACATCGAAAATCCTGTACGCATATCCGTACATGCGACTTAACGCGACCCAACGCCTTCAGCTTGAGCGAATCAATCGCAAGGCGATGCGCCTAGTTACTGGTCTGCCACAGTACTGCCCAGTAGTGAACCTACACGCATGCAGCAATATTAATGCCCTTCAGGATCTGGCAGAGCAGCAATTGCAAGCCCAGCGAGTCCGTCTCTCCACAACGGCGGCTGGCCGACAGATTCTGCAGGCATTAGGCTACAACGTTGACAATTTAGAGTCATTTTCGTCCGCCGCCCCACCAAGGGAGTTGATTGACTTAGTAGATGGTATACCGTTACCAAAGAATATGAGTTCGGCTAATCCTCAAAGGCGCAAAGCTGCCGCCAAACGTCATAGGAAGATGTCACACAAGCTAGCCCAGGAAGGAGCTATCCAACTATACACAGACGCCGCTCAATTTCAACACTGCGCAGCTATAGCTTGTCACGACTCTGTGTCAGATACATCGGTAGTTCAACGGCTTTCCGAGGAACGCACTGTTACCAATCTCAAACTCATTGCCATACGACTTGCCATTACTCGAATAGTAGCAAGACAGGATCGGGCTCCGTGCACCTACCATGTTTACACAGATTCACAAGCAGCGTACACTGCATGCCGCGCAGGGGGAGCAGACTATGCCATTCTGAACACTATTCGAACACAAGCTCGTCGCCTGAGAGAGGAGGGCTACACCTTAATTATCAAATGGATTCCTGCACACGAAGGAATCAGTGGAAACGAAAAGACACACCAGGCAGCACGCGCAGCAGCTCTTTCCGCACCTTTGCCTGAATCCACATTCGTTTCCGCTTCGTGGCCCCCTGAGGACGTTACGCATCTGTCGTCGCCTGATATGGATAGAGCGGAGACATGGCATCGAGCAAAACGCTATCGTCGAAGCATACTCCAGCACTTGGCCAACCCTGAGCAACTATATCGCCGCCCAGATAACTCATTCCGGAGAGTGGAGGCAGTACTCCTTTGCCGAGCCCAGACTGGTCAGCTTCTGTCACCCGCGAAGCTGCACCTCATAAACTCGCAGGTATACCCTTCTCCGCAGTGCCCTACATGCCCGGCCAGAGGCACGGCCGAACATCTCCTGTGGAGCTGCCCTACTTTTGACGCAGTACGGGAGAGAGCACTCAAGTTCCTGGGCGGGCTTCGACCTGCAACCCTGCAGGCATGGGTCGATCCCCCATCGCACATCGGGCTATCAGACGCAACCCGCCTCTGGCGAACTTTTCTTTCTTACTTCAAGGAAGAAGAAGGACCAGGCCATTACTTCGCGGAGCTGACCTCGGGACGACCCTACCTCGAGGAAGAAGTAGACACCGGTCCCTTATATCTATAGCAACCTTTACCCCCACCCCCACCCATACCCTCACCCCCACCCTTAACCGCTCCCCCACCCCTACATCCATGAAGCAACTTAGTTCTGCCGCAAGGTAAACGCCTACCGTAAGCAGAAATAAAGACGTAATAAAAAAAGCAGCAATCAGCGGCGTTTTAAATTGGATTTCTGGAAAGAGAAGGCGCAATATCTCACGCTTCTGCGCCGACACATGAGCCGCGTCGTAAGGGAAGGAAGAAAGGCTTCAGTGAAAGAAGGAGCGAAAGGGGTGCGTACTCGAGGCTTCCGGACCACCGTGCAATAAATGCTTTCGCCTAACCCAGCTTCAGTGGTTCAAGTGGCAGCTAGAAGGTTTTTTTTCCGCTCCCCTGAGCATTGATGCACCCCAATTGCCCGTGAGTTGCTAAGCAGCACTAAACAGACGCATTATGCGGCACCTAATTAAAGTCACGTAGCAGCCACTGCGCAAAACAACTTCTACACTTGATCGCTCGATTTACACAACTGAGAGAGAAATGACATTTATTTGTACCCGTCAAAAGGTTTGCGAGGATCAGAGGCGGAGATCTGTCCCAGCCATGTTCTCCACCTCGGCCGTTGACCGGGATCTCCTGGATTTGAGCAGTCGCCTGGGCCAGGCGGATAACTTCACGTTGTCTTTTTCATCCTGTTTGAGTAGAGTGCCTTCCAGGACTCATCTGTTCTGTCAGGTCACTCGAAATTTAGGGCACTTCCATATCATGCGGCTAGTTTCCTCTATGCCTTTGCAACGTTTGCGCCCGGTACTGAAAAATTCCGGCTGCCGCTTCCTGTAAAGCTGCGCATTCGGAATAGTTGCGGTTTGTAGCTTACGCCACATAACCTCTCCGATTTTGGTGACTTGCCGACACGCTTTTGAAGGAACTGATCTGCCCAAGTTTTAATGATTTAGGATAGAGTGGAATATATTAAGGTCACCCTCGAACTGTAGGGGCTCCTCATCGCGCGAGGGGTACGGGGTTGCGTATGAAACGTCACTGAGGTCCCGGAAAGTAGCTAATCCTCGGACCAGTACGTGCGCTTTGCGGACCAGTTCCCCCTCAACCCCTGCTGCAGCGATGTCCAAATGAGCGCGACCTGCTCTGCCGGTGGTGGGCTAATAGTCAACACTCTTGCTGCTATGGTCAAAAGGCGGCTCCCGTCTAAGTTTCTAATCGCAAACTTTCACTCAGTAACATTAATGTTGACGAGTTGCTAGTTCTGAACACGCGCAGTGGCCACCTTATCCGCCTCCATTCGGTCAAATGTCGGGTGCTCCAGCACACTACTGAGCCCCCGTTTTCACTAGTTGTTAACAAATGCGTCTCACACCATCTGCGAATTGAACGGCATCTGTATACACGACATCTTGCCTGCCCTTAAAACATGCTTTCAACGCTACTGCTACATCATTCCTCTGGCTCTCATGGTAGACGGGGTGCATGTTTTTGGGGTGTGAAGGTATCTCTAGTTTGCCCTTAGCCTGCCTAGAAACATCTGTACCTCTGGGGCATGCACTCGGCTCGTGGCTAGGTTGCGACCTGTTTGACCGCGCAACTGTCTCCGGTATTTTGAGGTCGTTGCAGCCTCAATCAGCTCTTCGAGGGTACTAGAAACCCTAGTCTCAAAACATTGTTATGATGTATAGGGTGGTAAACCTAGTGCCATTTTGATACATTTACGAATACAAACGTCAATTTCATCTGTGGATGATCTGACGCAGTGCCGGTCAAATTGAACAGACATTTCAGCGACCAATCGTAATTATAGAAAAATACTTAGAACCGATCGAGCATAGATATTGGGCCGAGCAATCGGAAGCGCTCGCCTCATCGTCGGCATATAAAGCCGGACGGGCCTTATAATCCGGAAATAACACCCACGGTTAACACTGACGTTTTAGCAACAATGACAAGCATTACATTTCTTGGATTAGGAATTCCGGCTAGCGGCAGGAACTCGGAAACAATACCTCGACACTCGCACCAAACTTGCAGGCTAGCTCCTGAAGCGGTTCGGAACAAACATGTGAGAATAAAAGAAGGTAACCTCCTTTGAATTGTCCAATCTTTCATAATCAGCCGGATAGTCTATGTGGTGCCATACTTACGCTTCGGCTTCACAAGACAGACAAAAACGAACTTTTTTATTATATTTTTTAAGGTAACAGAGTCAATAAGAGCTTTGTTTACCGCGCAGATAGCTTATTCACTTCGGTGTATTTGTAGTTAGAAATACTTATTACAGATAATACCTATAACGACAGCGTCAGAAGCATAGAAAACGAATATTCAGCAATAAAGTTCCAAACAAATTTTTAGCAATTCTCTTCTACCAAAAAGAAACGCTTCACAAAAGCGACATCAGCAAAACATTATAGAACACGTGCCTTTCTTGATGTCCTTGCGAACATGGATCACCGGTTGGTTTAACCGCTGGCCATGAGAACAATTATTTTTCCTCTAAAATTTCGCACAAGCTTAGATTTAAATTAGAAGTGCTATTCCAAGCAGCTCTCAATTCAGCTGGACTCCACATGTGAGAGGTCACCATCACTGGTGTCGCGCACGGCTGGTGTAAAGGCTGTTTCGTTGCAAAAAACCCACCCCTATTAAGACGCTTGATGCCTGTTCGTTCTGCAATGAAGCCATTTAAGTACACATCTTCAAGGCCGTAAAAGGGCAGGTAGTAGGTGGCCGTTACAAGAAAGGGAATGCTGTCTCCAGAAATAAGATAAGCTGTACCCGACAAAAAGTCAGGATAAATATCTGGCGCATAACTCTCTTTGGATGCATACCACTTTGATGTCCTGTTTCGAACTGGCGGATATCCATTGTAAAGCCATCCCCACATTGCACGCTTAACGCCACTCACATTTTTAAGAACGTCAGCTAAATCCCACACACTCAGAAACACATCGTCGTCGATCTTCAAGACGAATTTCACGTCCTTGCAGAACTCGTTCACCCAGCGGATTAACATCACCGTCTTGTAGGTAAGGTTGCCATACGTATCACTAAACTCTCCTTGGAGAATGTCTCCGTGAATAGAGTGCTCTTCTAGTATTTTTCCCTGTAGAGATTGGCCTTTGCTTTCGCCGAGGAGAAAAAGTACTTTGAAGCCCATCTTCCCTAAAGCAGCTCCCCAGGTTTCCCGAATTGCTGAGCGTTGATCGAAATGGTCAGCGCTTGTGGCAACGCCTGCGACTAGAGATAATAAGGTACTGGTCGGCTCGCAGAGATGCCGCGGTGCTGACATGTGTCTGAAGCTTGGTATTGGTGCGGTAGAATCCTCCCAAGACCACACTGGCCATTCTTGTACCAGATAGACACGCTTACTACGTAAGTATAGTGCCGTAAAAATGACAGCTAATAAAGTAGAGACCTGGAGGCACTTGGTGGCATACCGAAAGTCTTTCATCGCTCACTGTGCTTGCGAATCAACGGCCTCACTAGGTGCCAAAGCATACAAGTCTGCTTTGTCTCTGCTATGCGAAACTATGTCCACAAAGTCGTTGGAAAGCCTTAATGTGCGCAAATGGCTTTCATCAACAAACTACCAGAAATTGAGTCAGTCGCTCTGTCAACGTATGGATATCCCTCAGGTCACAATACCAACTCGTCGTAAAAATTAATGAGAGCATTTCCTGAAATGAAGATGTTTATGTTCATGAAACACAGCTGGTGCCCTTTTTGAAAGCGAATTCGAGGTAAGAAATATAAACGAGCATGGTAAACTTGGTCTGACATTTGCAATGTTTCAGAAGGGCTTCTTAAACTGCCGTGCTTTTATATGTATTAAAGCTTTGTTTCATCTAAAAAAATGCGCCCTGCAACGCACGTGTCTCTTGACGGCAAACCAGCAGACCACTGCCTGTATTGCAAAAAGGCTCTGCAAGCGAAGGCGCCGCAATTCCAAAACAGCACTTGCTGATGTCTATTATACAACAGCTTTTTATCATGGCGCTCCCCACGAAATTATCTTTGTCCACAATCGCTACTTTTTGTTTAGAGTTCGTGTTAACCTGCGTGCATGCTGTTTAAAGCTACGAATAAGCATGAGACAGCATATCTATTCAGACCCGATAAGCTTTTCGAGCGCCTAACTTGACGGTGACGTGCACGGTAATAACGTACATCTCACTCGATCACCAAGGCTGGCATTCCGATACCTGGCGTTCCGATACACGCCTTTGCCTATGAATCTTCAAGGCAAGACACAACGAATTATGGTCTATTTAATTGCTGTCTGATATGCCTTACCTTTCATCAGGCTGCTCTCGCCTTCTGCCCGCTCCATGACAGCTTAAGCATGTGACGTCGTGTCCAATCATCTTACGTGGACCATGTAGCCCCAAACCAGCTTCCTAAAATGCCGGGAGCATGTCTGTCTATATCGTTTACGGCCCCATCTTCACCGCGCAGTCTCTGTGAAAAAGATTCGTTCCCTACAAATCCTTATATGGCTTGGAATTCTAAGTAGCTAATGTCAGTTGTGCAGTTACTCCGCTTCTGCAAGCGCCCTGTACTATAAATCCCACCACTTACAATGTACATATTTCCCGCCCGAGGGGGCAACTGCGGTCACTGTTCAACATTCTCTTATACCTGCAGGAAAAACTTTTATGCCTGGTTCGCTCCCGGTCCGTACACTTTATGCTAAATTTGGAAGCTGTGCATTCGTTCATTCGTGCGCTACTCGATCTCAAAATGCAAATTTTCGTTGCCTCAGTCCAGAAAATATTCGCAACATCGTGCTTGCGATGTCAATGACGTAATTAACGCATTGTTGATCGGTGTAAGCGTGAGTAGGACTATATTAGGCCTATACGTTTATATCATAGACATTTTATGAAGTGCTTCGTGATTTCCGGTCTCCATTTGTGCCATTCAACGCGCTTGTGCTTGTTTACCCTGTACTGTATGTGGCGTCATCGACTATTAAATTGATAGTTTCGGTTTAGAATCGCTGTTTTTCATTTTTTTTCAAGAAAAATGTTCTAAATAGGATTTTTGAAGTCAGTTTTGTACGTGTGTGTGTGTGTGTGTGTGTGTGTGTGTGTGTGTGTGTGTGTGT
>JAJIZL010037940.1:40256-58167 GCA_023969395.1 Amblyomma maculatum
AAAAACGTAGAGAGGAGGCTATTTTGTTCCTTGTGTAACTCGTAACACACTGCTTCGAAACGAACGCTGTTAACAACCGTTTATTAATAAACTTATTGTTTCTTTATTGACCGCCTCAAATATCCCTAAACAGGGTACTGTATAGAGGGAATAACAATACGTTATACAGAATGAAAAGGAATTGAATGATGCGTGCTGAAAGCATATTTTCGTAGGCGGTTTAAGAATAGCCAGGGCTGGTGTGAAGTGTGACATTGGCTGGCAAGCCATTCAATTTGATTGCTGTTTGATGAAAGAAAAAATGTATATGAGCGTGATACGTGAATTTCCAGGATAAAACGCTTCAGCATGGATGGTTCGAAGAAACATGTCATTAGATGGCGGTAAATCTTTCATGTGCATAATGGTAAAATTTACGAATGAGGCTCAGTGTGTAGATATTTCGTCATATCTCGACGTCAGAGAGCTTAACTTAAGAGCTGATAGCAGTAGCAATAGAAAGGAAATAAAATAAGAGTTGATGAAACTAAATGCGCGCATTTGTACTGATACCGGTGTTTTAGCTATTTGTTTCATTCCGTTTTAAGGCAAAAAAGCCTTTAATGGCCCATTGTTGTCCGTCCATCGGCAAAACCTGTCAAACTATAGCTGTCAGTCATCCTAGTTACGCTATCAGAAACGTAAAAATCGTGTCTTCACCGAGAATCGAACCTCCTTCCCTCAGATCTCGAGCCGAGTGCTTTAACCAACTGAGCCACGCCCAGTATTGTTAGACGCACATCATAATTATCCTTGTCTACCGTCAGGATGACAGTAGCGATGACACTGACGCAACAATTAGTGATATTGACAGTGATGACAGTAACCATGATAACGATGGTGCATTTAGTTGATAATGATAATGAGAGCCAACGTGAAGCACCGTGTGCAGCTGCAATGCTAAGGCTTTCAAATTTCTGTGGTGTAAATTACACAGTGCTCTCAGAATTGTTTATTTTCTTTATTTGAAGAGATGAGTAACTTTAGACCTTTTAGATTTGCTGGGAGACAGGCATCCGATAGGTTATTCGTCTGCAAAATTCCTTTTCATCGTCATCATCATCAGCCTGACTATACCCACTGCAGGGCGAAGGCCTCTCCCATATTTCTCCACTTAACCCGCTTCTGTACCTAAGTTTCTGCCGCCCCCTGCTACACTTTCCTTCCCTTGGAATCCAGTTTTTTACCCTAAGCGACCATCGGTTATCCTCTCTTCGCACTACATGCCCTGCCCATGCCCATTTCATCTTCTTAATTTCCACTAGAATGTCGGTAACTTGAGTTATTTCTCTGACCCACTCTGCATGCTTCCTATCTCTTAATGTTACCCCAACCATTTTTCGTTCCATAGCCCTCTGGGCTGTCCTCAACTTAAGTAGAACTCTCTTGGTTAGCCTCCACGTTTCAGCCCCATAGGTAAGTACAGGTAAGATGCAACTGTTGTATACTTTCCTCTTGAGCAATACCGGTAAGCTGCTAGTCATAATCTGCGAGTGCTTGCCAAATGCGGTCCATCCCAATCTTATTCTTCTTGTTATTTCCTTTTCATGGTCCGGGTCTGCGGTTACTACCTGTCCTAAGTAGACATATTCGCCTACTACTTCCAGTACTTCGCTACGTAATGCAAACTGCTGTTCCTTCCCGAGGCTGTTGAACATTGCCTTAGTCTTCTGCATATTGACATATTGATTTTCCATCCTACCTTTCTACTTTTCCTGTCCAGGTAATCAATTATTATTTGCAGTTCATCCCTCGAGTTACTTAGCAAGGCAACGTCATCAGAAAAACGCTGATTACTGAGGTATTCTCCATTTACCCTTATGTCTAACTGCTCCCATTCCAAGTCTGAATACTTACTCTAAACAAGATATCCGGGGAGATCGTGTCTCCTTGCCTAACACCTTTCTTTATAGGAACTGTGTTACTGTCTTTATGCAGAACTATGGTTGCTGTGCAGCCACTATATATATCTTCTAGCACTTTGACGTACGGCTCGTCAGCCCTTGATTTCGCAATGCTGCATCACCACCGAGGTTTCGACGGAGTCAAATGCATTTTCGTAATCAATGAATGCTATGTATAAGGGCTGGTTATATTCCGAGCATTTTTCTATCACCTGGTTGATGGTACGAATATGATCGATAGTAGAGTACCGTTTCCGAAAACCTGCTTGATCCTTTGCTTGATTGCAGTCTAAGGTTGTCCTGATTCTATTAGCAATTACCTTAGTAAATACCTTATACGTAACAGACAGTAAGCTGATTTGTCTGCAATTTTTTAGGCCCTTAGAGTCCCTTTTCTTATAAATGAGAATAATGTTTGCATTCTTTTATTGTTCCGGTACCGTCAATGACACCTGTCACTGCGCATACAGGGTGTCCAGGTTTTCTAGCACTATATCCCCCCCCCCCCCCGTCCTTTAACAAATCTATAGTTATCTGATCCTCTCCAGCTGCTTTCCCTCTTTCCATAGTTTCTAATACTTTCTCGACCTCGTCCTTCATTACTGGTGGAACGTCTGACTGTTTTCTCTACCGACAATCTCAATACGCTACTGACTACTTTGTCTACTGAACAGAGCTATAAAGAACTCCTCGGCTACTTTGACTATCGTGTCCATTATCATGATGACGTTGCCCGCCTTGTACCTTAGCGCATACATCTGGGTTTTGCCTATTCCCAATTTCATCTTTGCCGCTTTAAGGCTTCCGCCGTTCTTTACAGCATGCTCAATTTTATCTATGTTATACTTCCTTATATCGGCCATATTGCGCTTATTGATTAGCTTTGATATCTCGGCCAATTCTATCTGGTCTGTGGGATTGGAACCTTTCATATTCTGGCGTTTCTTAATCAAATCTTTCGTCTGCTTAGACAGCTTACTGGTATCCTAACTACCTTACCGCCTATTTCTACAGCGCACTCAGTAATGATAACTCTGAAATTATTGTTCATTGCTTCTAGGGTAATGTCGCTATCCTCGGTTAGAGATAAATATCTATTCTGTAGCGAGATCCTGAACTCTTTTGCTCTCCCCCTCACCGCTAATTCATTGATGGGTTTCTTTCTTACTGATCTGTTGCGTTCTTTCTTCAGATTTAGGCTGATTCGGGATATCATCATTCTGTAATCACTGGATCGCACTTTCCCGATTATCTCTAAATCTTGCATAATGGCAGGGGTTGAACACTGTATGAGGTCAATTTCATTTTTATTCTCCCCGTTAGGACTTCTCCATGTCCATTTCCGGTTGTTCCGTTTGCTGAAGAAAGTATTCACGTATCGGTGGCCACACCAAACACACAAGGCCTAACCGACCATATCCTAGGCAATAAAGTGGTTTCATCACCAGATCTCAGCAGCGGCGCATACATGAGCAGTGCGGAAACTACCCTTACCTCTACGCCGGCGCACGCATCTGTTTGGATGCCGCGACCCTCCTCCTCCTCTCTTTAGCGAGCACAGTGGCAGAGCCTCTCCCGCCGGGGTGGTGCAGTGGTAAGAGGCCCGACTACTGTGTCGGAGTACCCGGGTTCGAACCCGACCTCGGCGGCTGCGTTTCGATTGCGGCGGAACGAAGAGGCGTCCGTGTGCTTTGCGATGTCAGCGCACGTTAAAAATCCCCAGGTGATCTAAATTACTCCGCAACCCTCCACTACGGCTCCTCTTTTTCTCTTTCCACTTTCACTCTACCTTCCTCCCTTCCCTTATGGCACGGTTGCGGTGTCCACAGAAAACAAGTGAGACAGTTACCGCGCCTTTCCTTTCCTCTAAATCACCTGTATACGCCCGACTACTGTGCTGCAATACCCAGGTTCGATCGCGACCGCGGCGGGAGCGTTTCAATGGAGGCGAAAGGAAGATGCGTCCCTGTGCTGTGGGATGTTATCACTGTTGCTGTGACTGTAGGAAGAAGGAAAATAAAATGCACGAGCCTGCTACTGTCTCTGTAGCTGAGCCACCTTTTACTGATTTACTGATTTATTTATAGGAAGGGAAAGGCACGGTAACTGTCTCGCTTGTTTTTCTGTGGACACCGCAACCGCGCCGTAAGGGAAGGGAGGAAGATGGGAGTGAGCCACCTCCGCTGCCTCGTGCAGACAGAAGAGAGAAAGTACAGATGACAAAGAAGAGGAAGAGAAAGACGCGCGCCGCAACAGCCATCATTCACCACGCTGAGAGGTGGTGAACAGTGGAAGTTCCTGGCCATACGTGGCTGAGACAGTAAGTAAACGCCGCTTGCTGTGGGGGCTAACCCGCCATCGAATTTTATCTATTGTAGGCCGTTATGCACCCGCCTCTGCTTCGGTGGTGAAGCGGCGCGCGTCTTTCTCTCCCTGTTCTTTTTCCTGTCTTCTATATTCTTTCTTCTGTCCGCACGAGGCAGCGGAGGTGGCTCAGCTATCCCTGATGGGGCTGGGACAGGAAAGTCACTGCCACGGCCGCTCGATGGAAGCCGCTTGCGGTTAGGGCTAGCCTATCACCGAATTTTTATCTTTTGTAGGCCGTGATTGCACCCGCCACCGCTTCGGTTGTGGACGACGGCTGTTGTTGCAGCGTGCGTTTTTCTTTCCTTCTTTCTTTTCTTTCTTCTCTATTTTCTCTTCTGTCTGCACGAGGCAGCAGATGCGGCTCAGCTGCGGAGCCAGCAGCAGGCCCGTGCATTTTCTTTTCCTTCTTCCTACAGCAACCACAGGTGGCTCAGCTGCAGAGCCAGTAGCAGGCCCGAGCATGTTCTTTTCCTACTTCCTACAGCCACAACAACAACATGCACCAAAGCGGTGACGAGTGCAATGATGGCCTTCAAGAGAATAATTCTGTGCCAGGCTAGTTCTCGCCGCAAGCGATGTTGAGCTACCAGTCCCAGCCCTTTAGGGTCAGGAACAGCCACCCTTCACCCTCTCGTTAAATATCCCCATGTGGTCGAAATTACTCCGTAGCTCTCCACTACGGCTCCTCTTTCCCTCTTTCCACTTCAGTTCCCACCTTCCTTCCTTCCCTTACGGTGCGGTTCAGGTGTCTACAGGAAAAAAGTGCGACAAAATCTGCACCCTTCCCTTCCTGCGAACCAATTTTAGAACACCTGAGATCCATCGGAGGAAGACAGAGCAGGGCTGCAGCGCAACGAGTGCGACCTCGAGCTCCGTGGACAGATGACGTGTTAGACTTTTACTTTGAATGGCACGGATATCAGCCTGGGAGTCAGTGTATATAATATCACGGTGCGCGCTTCCATCGAGCGGCCGTGATAATATACTGAGGCACAGGTGGGCGAGAATGAAAACTTTGAATTGCATGAATGACAGAGAGGACCTGAAGCGAGATAATATCTGAATGGTGGAGAAAGGGGCCGCTAGTGTGTGTGACCGGGGTAGATAGACGAGGATGAAAGAGGACCTGGCTTCCGGACCCGCGAGAGCCACATAAGAGGTATCCGTGTAAGCGACTCCATGGGTATTGAAGGGCGGACTATGATGAGAGGCAGCAGCATGTCGGCGGCCAGCATGCAGGACCGGCGACATATTGGCCGGAAGAGGAAGTGCACGGAAGTTTGTGTCCTCTGGAGGGGAAGGAGTTTGTAGAGGGACTGACTGGATGGGGGAAATGTTAGCCTGGTTTAGAAGCCAGTGTCCATGAACAGTGCCGGAGAGGCGAGCTATCTGTCGGTCACGGTGAAGGAAAAGGAGACTGCGAAGAGGAGGAAAAAGCCCGGTGGCATAAAGCTTATCTGTGGAAGTGGTTATGGGAAGACAACGAGTAGCTTTATAAAGGCCGTGGAGAGCTGTTGCAAGTGTGTCTAGCTGGCCCTGGGTGAATGAAAGATGTGGTATTGATTGATTGGTTCACAGGAAGGGAAAGGCGCAGTATCTGTCACACTTGTAGCTGTGGACACCTGAACCGCGCCGTAAGGGAAGGGGGGAAAGTGGGTGAGAAAGTGGATAGAGAGAAAGAGGAGCCGTAGTGGAGGGCTACGGAGTAATTTGGAGGAGGAGGAAAAACTTTATTTAGCCCTATATTATTTGGCGGTTTTTGGACGTCTTCAGAGATGTCTGCTTGTTGTATCCACAAGAATCTTCTCCGTCGACTTCGTCCACTTTTTTACAATGGTCGGTTGCCCTCAGTCCAGGGCTCCGCTGGCTGCTGCCGCCCGTTGGGCTCGCTGTACCAGACCTTGCTGGTCTTCGCAGCGGTCGCTGGACAGCAGAGTCTCCCATTGCTCCGCACTCGGGTTTCGAATTTTGGGGACCACATCTATGTTTTGACATGCCCATGTGATGTGATATAGTGTTGGTTTTTCATCGCACCACGGACATCTCTCAGCGTATATGGTAGGGTGCATTTTGTTTAGTATGTGTAGGTTTCGGTACGAACCCGTCTGTAATTGTCTCCATATGACAGTTTGCTCTCTGGTGAGGGAACTGTGCGGTGGGGGATATCGCATTCTTCTTCCTCTATAGTTTTCTAGTATGGCCGAGTATGCCTTT
The DNA here is from genome assembly GCA_023969395.1 of Amblyomma maculatum. Lineage (NCBI taxonomy): Eukaryota > Metazoa > Arthropoda > Arachnida > Ixodida > Ixodidae > Amblyomma > Amblyomma maculatum. The sequence continues at coordinate 46,781 of JAJIZL010037940.1, forward strand.
GGTGCTGGTAAAAGTTCCGCGGACCCGTCGGATGCTCGGAAAGTAGTGTATGCTCGAACTATCCTGTCAGCCTCTTGGTTCCCTGCCACCCCCATGTGCCCCGGTATCTATAAAATTTTGTGTCTGGTCTTGTTTTCTTCGTGGTTTTTAATTCTGTCGCTCGCTTCGAGGAGTATACGAAGCTCGTGACGACCAATCCTACCATTCATGAAATTTCGACAGGCTGTTTGAGAGTCCGTGAGTATCGTTTGCGACCGCCCAGCTCTATAGCCCTCCGCCACCGCTAGAGAAATGGCTACTTCCTCGGCCTCTGCTGCTGTGCAGTGTCGGGTAGAGGCGCTGGTCACTTCGCGTAGAGACGAAGTGACCACCGTGGCCACTGCAATTTTGTTCTGTCCTCCTCTCGAGGACGCGTCTGCATACACAGTCGTGTCTTGAGGAGCGCATGTTTTTTGAATAAAATCGGCCCTTGCTTCTCTTCTACCTTGGTGGAGGTTAGGGTCCATGTTTCTCGGGATTGGAGCTACCTTGACGGACTTGCGAAGTTCGTCGGGGATCGTTACCGTCCTCGCTATTTCTCGCATCTGCTCACAGTATCCGAGTCTCTGTAAGAGCGCTCTTCCAGTCGTCGTCTGCAGCAGCCTGAGTTTTTGCGACTCAAGCTGCGCTCGCGTAGTTATTCGAATGTGTTTTGCAATCCAAGCGCCATGAGGTTTTCTGTAGACGTGTTGCGCGGTAACCGGAGCGCCGTCTTACACGCTTTGCCTAGCAGGCCATCCGCTTGTTGTATTTCACTCTTGTTGAGGCACTGGTAGGGCAGGCTGTACATAATTCGGCTCACTACCAGGTTTCTAACTACTTTTAGTGTGTCCTCTTTGCGCATGCCATGCCGCCTGTTGGTGATGCGGATGATCATGCGTGTCACTTGTAGCGTTGTTGTTTTGAGCATGGTAAAAGTGTGACTACGGCGTTGGTTCGATTGAACCCACGTACCTAATATTCTTATTGTTGTCTTTTCAGGAATGGGCATTCCTTCCAGGTAGATGTTGAGTTTCAGGTTCTCACTGGTTGGGACGGTCCGGTTTGTTCGCCTCTCCACACTCGAAGCAGTTCCGATCTCTCGGTCGAGCATGCGAGTCCTCTTTCTCCGAGATATTTCTGTACACAGGAGGCCGCTTCCTGTAGTTTTTCTTCCTTCTCCCCGAGGGATCCGCTGTTCGTCCAGACTGTTATGTCGTCTGCATACATGGCGTGCCTGATGCCTTCGATCTTCTCTAGTTTTCGTGCTAGACCTATCATAGCTATATTGAAGAGGATAGGTGAGATGACTGATCCTTGTGGTGTTCCTTTGTTTGGCGCGTGAATTTTGCTCGATCGAAGGTCTCCCATGCCGATGGTGGCAGTTCTATCTGACAGGAAGGCTTTGACGTACGCGTGGATTCTGCGTCCGCAGTCCAGGTCGTCTAGGCCGCTAAGGATCGCTTCGTGACTGACGTTATCAAATGCTCCCTTGATGTCAAGGGCCATTATGACATTTTCACCTGTTCGGGGTACGTTGGGGAGCACATCTTCTTGTATTTGAAGCAGCACGTCCTGCGTCGAGAGTTTTGCTCTGAAGCCGAACATGGTATGGGGTACATGTTCATTACCTTCCATGAAATTTTGCAGTCTGAGCATCACCACCCGCTCGTAAAGCTTGCCAAAGCACGACGTGAGCGAGATGGGCCTGAGATTTTCAATTTGGAGCTGTTTGCCAGTTTTAGGTATCATAATTACTTCGGCGTGTTTCCAGTCTTCGGGAACCGTCTCCGCCTCCCAGTGTTTGTTTAGAAAGCTTACGAGCTCTTTTATGAGGTCGTAACTCAAGTTTCGGATCAGGGCATTGTTGATTCTGTCGGCTCCTGCTGCCGTGTTTCTGGTCGTATTCCTTATGGCCGCATAAACTTCTTCCACAGTTATTGGGCGGTCGAGTCTCTCGTTTTCGGCTCCGCAATAGTTTCCTTGGTATCATGAGCGGTTGCGATCACCGAAACATTTTTTTCGTGCCTTCTCTAAAAGGTCGGTGTCCGAACCCTCGAAGGAGTGGATGAATCTGTGGATGCTTTTATTGTTTTCTGATTTTGTTTTGGTCGGATCGATTAGTGCTCTTAGGAGATTCCAGGTTCTGGCCGTACCTAAGGTTCCCTTAAGCGAGTCGCTGAATTGTTCCCAATTTTGTCTCGCGAGTTGCGCTGCGTATTCTTCAGCTTTTGCCGTAACTTCTGCTATCTTTAGTTTTAGTTTCCTGTTGTGTTTTTGCATCCGCCATCTTTTGGTGAGACAGCGTCTGGCTTCCCATAGTCGCAGAAGGTGCCCGTCTACTTCGGGCGTTGTTGTTGTTCGTCTTACACTTTTTGTGCATTTGTCTCGCGTTTCTGTCAACATGCCGCTCCAGTCTTCTAGTGATTGAATGCCGCCTTCAGATTTTTTGCAAGCCCCGCGGAACGCGTTCCAGTCCGTGAGTTTTGCTTGTCCGATCCGGCATCTTACCCTTTCCGATGCTATTCGCGTCCGGAGGATAAAGTGATCGCTACCTAGGTTTTCCATCATGTTTTCCCACAGTGACTCCTTGCTCTTCCTTACGAACGTGAGGTCCGGGCCAGTGTCCGTGCTCACACTATTACCGATTCTCGTGGGGGTCGCGGTATCTGTGATTAGCTTACAGCCAAAATATTCGGCTACGTCCGCTAATGTTCTTCCCTTGATATCTTGTTTCCGGTATCCCCAACTCGTGTCCATGGCGTTTAAATCTCCCACGATAATGAGTTCATTTTCGTCGAAATTACTCCGTAGCCCTCCACTACGGCTCCTCTTTCTCTCTTTCCACTTTCACTCCCACCTTCCTCCCTTCCCTTACGGCGCAGTTGCGGTGTCCACAGAAAACAAGTGAGACAGTTACTGCGCCTTTCCCTTCCTACAAATAAATCAGTTAAAAGTTCTTTGGCCAGCTTGTGCGCTCCGTGGAAGAGTTCGAAGAATTTGGCTTTTCTTTGTCTTGGCGGGCTGTACACGTTTAGTACGAATGTGCTCCTTCCCTACTGAAAAAACTGTAAGGGGCAATAACCTCACATTTTCTCACACAATCTCACTCAATTCACATAAGAAATCACGTACAAGTCGCATATAATTGCATAAGTTCTCATAGTTTCTTGTACATTATCATAAATTATGTACGATATTTTATGATAATCATGTGCACCGTATGAGACTCTATGCGATTAAATGAGATTTTATGAGGTTATTGCCCCTTACAACTTTTGGTTTTTCAGTAGGGTTCCCTTCCGCTTTTTCGAAATGATTTCGACAAGCGCGTGCTCGATGTCCGTGTCGGCGATGGTATCGTGCCTGATTGCGCTTTGATGACTAGAACGGCTGCTTTACCTCCGTTTTGGCTCTCGTAAACATCGTACCCCTGTAAAGAGGGCCTGGTTCCAGTCTCTTGGAGCGCAATCACATCGGGGGGTGTAAGCTGTGTGTTTATGTATTGTTTTAGTAGGGCCTGTTTTTTGCGGTAGCCTCTGCAGTTCCATTGCCAAATTTCTAAGTTTTCTTGGTCTTGCTGACGCGTCTTGGTCATGTTTACGTGTTCGTGCTGTTGCCTTGTTCGACTGCGAACGCCGTTAACGCTGGACGGTTGTACGCTCTTTCCCTAATGTTTTCGTTATGTCTTTGTTTTCGAAAAGCACTTTTGATTTCTGAGATCTGCCCCTGAAATTGTGCTCGCATCTGTTGCATTTGAAATTGGATTTGCCGCATCATATCCTGCATCATCTGTTGCATTATCTGTTGCATTCGTGTTTCAACTTCTCCATTGTTGGATGCTTGTGGCTGTTTTGGAAAGGCTCTAGTGATTTCAAGCTCCCGCTGTTGTGCCTTTAGTGTTTTTGTTAGTTCCTCGACCTTGCGTTCGAGCTCATTTTGTTTGAGTCGAGCGAGTTCAAGCTCGCGTCTGAGTGCATCACTGCTCGCGTCTTTGGCTTCTTTGACAGGAATATTTCTGTTGTTTGTATCGTTTGTGTTACTATTTTCTACCGAGTGCGGATCAATGGTAGATGCCCAGCTTACCTTGCTGCCGCCTTTCTGGGAAAGCTTCTTTTTCTGCTTTTCCTGTTAGTTCCCCTCCTGTGAACCGGCCGGCGACAGAGGTGGGAAGGAATTGGACCTCGAGGTCTCTCCTTCTGAGCTGAACCATCGTTTGCGTGGTCGCCCACGTTGGCCACTGCGCCCTCTTTCCCCGCTGGGCTTTGCTCTTGCTTTTTTTAATCTCTCGGGGCACTCTTTGGATCCGGTGCGATGTGCCTCACCGCATATTAGGCCCTTGAGCTCACACACACGGTCTTTCGTCGGATTTTTATCTCCGCACAGTCCGCACACAATAATGTCCGGTGTGGGGCACACGTCGGAGCGGTGTCCTTGCTGGAAACAGATGTAGCACACTTGCCTCGTGGGGCAGTACTGGTAGCACGGTAGTTCACCTCCGTAGTATATTACGAATTTCGGCAAGATCGGGCCGTCGAGCGTGATCACGGCGGTCTTGGATTTTCCAAGCATCCTTGCCTGGAGAATGGTTACTCCTTGAGTTCTGACTCGTAGGTGTGCTTTCAGCTCTTCGGGAGACGTACCTGGGTCAACACCGTGAATTACGCCGCGAAAGACGTCCTCCGGAGCTGCCACGTAAGCGTTGACCTCGTACGACTTTCCGGCGAATTTAAGGCGAGTAATGCGCCGCATCAGGTGAGCCGTTTCTTCATGTGGGGTGCTAACCATAATGATATTTGATCCTGTACGAAGCCTTAGAAGTATGTCCTCGTCCTTGCATTGTTGGCCGCACGCCATGATAACGGCGCGCGCTACTTGGTGTGTGGTGAGTGATTTCACCATGAGTCCTTTCTTGGGTCGAAACATTATTTTGATGTCATTTTTGGGGAGTGGCGGCAGTCTTCGCCTAGGCCTCCTCTGCTCCACCTGTCCGGTCTTGTTGCAGCCGGTGGCATTACCCAGTTATTTTCCATCATGAGGTTGGGCGTCCGGGCCGGTTCCCGTGCCTTTCCGTTGTCCTTGTCTCTGAAGTTTTTTCTGGCGCTTGGATTGAACAAGCTCCCAACAGGCATCGTTGTTGTACCCGACGCGCTCCGATGAGGAATCTGACAGGATTCCGTCTTCGCTTCCTGACTCGGCGTCTCCAAAGTCGTCTTCATCCATCCCTTGGAATTCGTCAAGGAGGGCATTTGGTGGTTGTGGCGACGCACTTGGGGCTTGGCTTGGCCCTGCCATATGGTCTCTCTTTGAAGAAGCGTCGGTGCTAGGCGCCGCTGTCGTCAATAAGACTAGCGTCCCATGCTCTCCCGATGTCGTGCTGGGCGTCCCGTCAGGGTTAGCGAGCTGGCGCCCGATTTGGAACTTTCAAGTCCGGTAAAGATCGGAAAAAATGGTCCTAGCGCTTGAAATAATGCATCTAGGGGATCCAGCACTTGATGTCTTCTAGTTCCGAATGAAATCCGGTGGCGAAAGAGCGTTGGTCCGGTGAAATCGGTCAAAATTTGCGGAGCCGAAGTGACTCGTGTCCGCCTGCTTCAACCGCCATGAAGGATCTCGAGTAATTTGGACCACCTGGGGATCTTTACGTGCGCTGACATCGCACAGCACACGGACGCCTCTTCGTTTCGTCTCCATCGAAAAGCAGCCGCCGAGGTCGGGATCGAACCCGGGTACTCCGGCACAGTAGTCGGGCGTCTTACCACTGCACCACCCCGAATTTGTTAAGAGCCAGCGTCTGAGCTAGTCGACAGGCGTGAGCTTCCCTCAGGCCAGAGAACCGTCTTACAACTCGGCGAAGTAAATAGGGGACGGACTGACAGGTAGCAACAGCCGCAGGGAGAGCCTGGACATTTTTGGCGGCATGCAGAGGCATGCCAAGAACGCGGCATTGAGAAACTTTGGGGATTGGGGAGCCGCCCAAGGTAAGGGATATCAGTGAGTTGTGAGCTCGTTGAAAACAGAGTGAGTCAGAAGTAGGAGTCCTGACTGCTCGGGCGCGGGAGACAGGCCTGCATGGTCAAGAAAGCCGTAAAAAAAGATGCTGAAGACACTCGAGGATTGACGGCAATGAGCTGGCGAACCAGCTCGCCCGTGAAACTCGTAACCCGGCACCGTTCATCCCGTGGCCAAGATCCTTGGAGGGCGGGTCGAGAGTGTCTCTTCGCGCCACCATCAGCGAATACTACAATACTGCTCGCTTAGACCGCAAGCTCTACCTCGACCCTCATCCTAATCTTTCCGTTCGGGAGGCTCATATCCTTGGGCAAATACAGTTGAACACACTCATAACCCCTGTCCGGCTACATCTCTAGAAATTCCGTCGCGATCCACTATGCCCCAATTGCCTTTCCCCTTATGCCAACGTTTCACACTGCCTATTTTCATATCCGGTTGCATTGCAATCGGGATTCTTTCCCACCTCCTCCCATACTATCTGGACCTGGGTGGACTGGCTTGGTGCTGAGGGTGACGAAGAACAGCGCCTGCTCGTCCGGCAGGCCATCGATGTATTAGGCGCCGAAGTGTTGCGCCTCAATAAAGTCTTGTACTACTACTACTAGAACACCTGTAGCACGGCGCCGCTGGTTGCCAAGTTACGGCACACGCGCAGTAGCGACTCCTACAAAGCATGGCAACCTTTGCTTTACATGGCGTAGTGATTCTGGCTTCAAAATTCCTCTTTTTCTCAGGTTTGTGTCCACAATCATGCCCATTCACTACGGAGCAGCCTGTCTACAAATTAAGCTGTGAAAGACATCTTACAATCTAATGGCATTACGAGAGCCCATAAGTTAGAAAATCAGACTGGGAATGGTGTTGCTTCAAGGTTTAGTGGAATCCAAAACGTCCGCGTAAAGGTGTAAAGCGGGAGTATTGTTTTAACAATAAACAAGCCCTCGTGAAGAATCTCCTAAATGTTACAGGCGCCTGTCAACGTGTCTTTATCATTATTCATTTGCATTGATTCGGCGCCTTTATAATGCGGGCTCATGCAATGGACATAACCGCTATCACACCACAGCTCCAGCGCTTACTTCACGATGATTACTTTGCACGAGCAGAACCGCCAAGCGCACAACGCTCTTTCCATTAACATACCGATGCGCATGATCATTGCCTATGTCGATTTCTCTCTCTGCTTCACTACACAGCTACAGTACCAAATACCCAATGCTCTAGGACCTGATTAAAAATTAGAAAAGCTGTCACTGGAGCACTTGGCACAGTGGGTAGGCTTTATTACTTAAAACAAGCAATGGCTCTGACACTGTCACTGACGGCAGACGTGAGGCATTAGTCCGCACAGTTCGAGATAGCACACGCGGAGTGTTCGGTCGCAGCGCGAACTTTCTACCTCGCCAAATACTGCGCACATTGACCGAACGCTGCACGTGAGTGATCTCAGACGATAAATGCTCATCGCTCCATATCGGCCGTCAATTTCGTTGTCGTCACTTGTGTGGAGGCCCGCTCGCCGTGCCGAGTACTCCAGTGAACTAATTTACGGGCGGGCCTGTTGCTGTTGCTGTGGCTGTAGGAAGAAGGAAAGAAAATGCACGGCCTGCTACTGGCTCTGTAGCTGAGCCATCTCCGCTGCCTCGTGCCGACAGAAGAGAATTAAAATAGAGAAGAAAGAGAAAGAAGAGCGAGAGAAAGACGAGTGCCGTAACAACAGCCGTCGTCCACCACCGAAGTATTGGCGAGTGCAATGATGGCCTACAACAGATAAGGTTCGGTGACTGGATAGCCCCGTAGGGCCAGGAACAGCCACCCTTCCCCAATCTTGTGGGTGGGCCTCAAGTATCCTACCGCTACCTTGTAACACAGTGTACACAGCTTTTATTTTTACCTCTCCTTTCTTTTCTTCTTGTAGCTTACCTCTGATTTCCCCTCCCTGTTTCTTACTATTCCTTTACTTGCGCCACCCCAGTTCAGGTGTTTCTGATGAATAGATACGATAGCAAATAACGGGGTGGCAAACATGTTTTACGCACGTTTTTTAGTTTATTTGAATTAAAAACCACCTGCTACTACTACTACTACTACTACTACTACTGACGTCGACAAACGCGAAAGTAGGCTGCCTACAAACAGCTTGTATATGTACTATAGAGCAATCTTCAGGGAACTGTACCACCGCACTTACAAATAAGCATGACACATAAGCTTCGACATTTATATGCGATAGAGTTTCACACACACTAATGCAGTTCTGTCAGTTTTTATCTTTCTTTTTATAAGTTTTTCTCTTATGGCATGCCGACCAATGATGTCAGCGGCAAGTTTGAACGTCGCGTGGTAAACATTTTTGCTGCACAGTGCGCGTTCATCTAAAGGCAGAGTTGACGCAGACTCCATCGTAGATTACGCAAAAGCGTTTTATACACACGGAGAGAATTTTTACTTTTTTCATTCATTTCTTGTGGCTGTTTGCTTCACAACGGACAACAACAACGCCGACGAGGGCTTCTCTGTGACACTCGGTCGTTACGCTCTAGCGTAATGTTGGTAAAGTCAAAAGAAAAAAAAAATTCGTGATTACGTTATTCAACATTAAAACAAGAAACACAAAAAGTCATCAATAAAGTGATGCATAAAAACCGGACTAGAAACTTTAGCGTTCAAAACTTCCCCTTTGCGGACCTGCGCCTATTTAATCGGGGCTCAAAGCGCACAATTAGAGGGCGTGATTTAGAAAACGTACTTTCATTATGCCTTATTAATGTATATAAGATCTCACAGACATTGCTATAAATGGTAATTGAGTTGGAATTCAATAAATGATTGCCCTTTTCTTCCATGCATGATGCAAATGCGCAACTGCCGTCACTTGCCAACACCTCTTCCTTCAATTTCACCTTTCGCCTCTTCATCGGCTTGGATGACTGTTCGCTAGGTATGCTGAGCTTCACGTCAAGCGATGTGCCGTGATCGTAGCGCATGCCCTAAGATACTCGTGGAATGCAGTCCCGTACCTCAGTGTGCAGGGCGACCTGTAGTCACCTTTCCAAAGAAGTTCCCGAACAATAAAATGCAATCACGTTCTGTCAAAGGTAATGCATAACGTAGACCACATTACCCTCCAGTGCTTGAGTGAGCAGGCAGGCGTAAAGGGTCACGGAACCCACTACCCAAGCGAGAGCCGTCTTGCGGTCGCTGAGCCGCAGAGCTTCAGAATGGTTGTGGCTTCTTCTAGCATTGGTTGACTAAGGAGGCTGTGCAGTTGCCACTAAGGGGGAGATCTATGCCGCAGCTTCCAACAGCGGAGCCAGGCTATGCGATGGAGCTGCTTTAGCTCTGGCGTTACCGCTTGTAGAGCTTCACCAATAGTACCTGTTAGGCAGTGCGGCGCCAAATCACGCCACAGCGGGATTCACGACAATCTGTCGTCGTCCAGGAAAACTAATTGCTCTGCTTTCAGGTCTTCTAACAAAATACGCAACCTTTTGACTTCTGCCGCCATCACTGAATACTGGGAGATTTTGAATGCAGGCAGCCGAAACACTGAGCACCGGTGTGAAAATGGTGCTGTACATCTTTGCCAGTGCTACAGCGTCCATTGTAATTAATGTTATCATGTGGTATCATGTGTATTGACAGTTCCCCTGATCAAAGCTTCTTGGGCAAGGAAAGCATTAGGTCGGCAAGGCTTTTGTATAGAAGTATATGGAGCAATGTTTTTTTGTTTCAAGCAGCACATGCGAGCATGTTCACAACATTGACCACCAGGAAAAAGGTGACGGCCATGGTTAAATTTCGTTAGCGTAAACGCGATTTATAGGGCGCATAGAAAGTGGAGGTGTGGCGAGTAATTTCAACATTCTGATAGTGCTGTACTCGCTTTCTTCAGGTGTACAGGAATGTGGATCTGCACTTCTACTTTATGTTCATATCTTAGGTTAGCTTCGCAGATATTTTGGCTGTGGTTTAGCTCCGGGTAAGCCTAGTTGAATTGCGAAAGCAATGGCTGCATGACTACGCTTGTGGCCAAATGAATAGTCGGATGCATAAGTTCACTCATAAGTGTGTGATAATTTTTATTCCTCAGCCGCTTGCATACAGTATACGCACTTACAAAGGGGTTGTTTGTGAGGCGACGGTGTAATTCTCGCGAGGCTGATTCGTGCTCACCCACTCTTTGCGAAAGTCGGCGCGCCGACCACTTTCGAGGTCTCCAGGATCAACGATTCCGGCCAAAGCTCTCTTCCTACTTCTTCTTCTTCTGTGATATTTGGCACATACCCACGAAGGGGGATTGGCCAGGGTTCATTGTGGACTGCCAAGTGTCCTATGGAAACTGAATTAGTGTATTAAAGTAATTGACAACAAAACAAAAACTTAAGATTTAAGATCACAAAAGTTATTTTAAAAAAATGAAGGAAAATTTTGGAATTTTTTTTAAATTTGTAATACAATTAGCAAGGGAATCTGTCCGTAGCTGGGATGTAATTATATAAGTACTTACAAATTTGAGACAACACAAATCATTTCGCACTCGCACCGAAGGAGAGTAGAAGCGGGACCGGCAAAGTAAATCCCAAGCGGGCAATTGGAGTTTCTCAATGCAGCCTCCTCTGATGTGAAAACCTTCGGCAAGCGAGAAGTAAGTGATCAATTTTTTCAATTTCGCCGCAAGCCTCACAAAGGTTTGTGGGGCTGATCCCGCATCTACATAAATAAAGATTTAGGCTGGGAATCCTGCATCTCAGGAGAGTCATCTTTACCTCACACTGCCGTGATTTACATAAACGAACTTTTCATGAGTATATGAGATGCTGGTATTCGGCTGATAGCAAAGGATCATTGCATGAAGCGGCTAGGTATTGATATCGCTGGAAACGGGATATTCCAAAAATGGTGATATTAGGGATGGTACATGAAACAGATGCATCAAGAGCTGATTTAGCCAAGAAATCTGCCATTTCGTTCTAGAAAATACCGCTGTGACCGGGTGTCACGAAATCGGCGCCCATTTTCATCAAGCCGGTACGGCGCGAGGCCCGCACGGCGTCGCGTGGAAGGCATGGAGAGCAAAGCCCCCTTCCCCGCGCGGGAGAGCGCGTAACTTTGTACGCGTTGTTGTCACCCTCTTTCCCCTTGCCCGGGGAAGACGGTGGTTCATCGGCCTGGAATGCGCCAGAAAAATCGAGCATCTTCTATGGGACCTAGCCAATGACGACGCGCGGCTCGACGGGAGGAGAAGAGGGAGCTATAACCAGCGAAGCTATGTGTGTGTGCGCGCTAGCTTTGGCGCGTGTTAACAAACAGACGCGGCGCGCCCTATTTAAAGCGACCGCGCCGCTTGTTGA
>JAJIZL010037940.1:58177-77825 GCA_023969395.1 Amblyomma maculatum
TGCTTAGCGTTTGTGTTCGGTGAACCTCTCGTCTGTTGTATTTCAAGTAATTTTGTGTGTTCCTTTGTATCGTCTCTTGCTGTGTATAAATTGTGTTTAGTTTGTTACTTCTGACTCCCATCCTTACTCTGGTTTGAACCGGCGACAGCTGGGCACCAAACGGCCACCCCCTTCTGTCACTACTAGGTAGTTGGATTCCGGCTGAGCTTGCCACGCAAGTCGAGGGCATCTCCTTCGCGACCGGAACAGCTACCCCCACTCACTCTAAGGGTGTCTGGGAGTGTGCGCACCGTTAAGGGCGCCTCGTTAATAATACCCCCTTAATTATTAACGGGTGACACCGGGGACCCAGATGAAGCGCGTTTCTTTCACCCACCCCGGTATGAAATACTTTAGTGAGCGGCTCAACAGAGCATCCCGTGCTGACTCCAGTGACAATAAAACAGAAAGAGAGTCTGAAAGAAAAATTATTTTTGATTTACTGCAGGGAACTTTTAGTAGTGCTAGACCAATTGCCATAAACTCTGCTTGAAATATCGGTGTGTAATCCGGGACACGCACCGACAAAATCCAGGAAAGAGACTGAAAAAATTCCAATCGCTGCTTTGTGCGCCATCACAGACGCATCAGTGGCAATTACAGTGTGATCAAGGAAATTTTCAAGGTGTTCACATAGGAGACTGGATATTAGACATGAGGGTAAGTGCTTCAAATTAGACGTAAATATAGAATCATAATTTATATACACAAAGGACGTTGAGCAACCAATAGGACATAGAGTAGGAAGGTCCACACCAATGTTTGCTAAAATGCTCTCCGTGAAAACAACCTGGGACTTGCAGACCCTTGGCCACTGGTGAGTGAGAAAGAGGGCGGGATTTGACACAAAAATAGGTATAGCCACACCGGGAGTAACCTCAAATGATCGCAAGAATGATCTAACAGTTAGAAGCCGAAAACGGGAGTTAAAGTCCGGAATGCGGGCCTCCAAGTACAGAACAGTGGTAGAGACTGACTGTGGAAGCCCTAGGCAGAGGCAAAGCGTCCGTCTTTCTAAAAGCAGCACAGGATGCAGTTTATATTTTGGACACCCAGAAAAAAGAATGCAGCCAAACTCCAGAATCAGTCTCACATAGGCTTTGTACAAAAGTAGAAGAGTAACCCGACGCATACCAAATTTCCTGTTATCCGTATCAGCCTACCAACGGCACGCTCACCTTTCCGAACATTAGAATAGATGTGAAGCCTCCAATCCATACTAGCATCATACGTGATGCCTAAATACCGCACAGATTCCACTTGAGGTAAGACATCTGAGCGGTAGTTTAACATAACATATAAGGGTGTTATGGTTTTAAAAACTGGCACACTACTTTTGGACACATTTAAAACCAATTTAATTTTGTCCAACCAGACCTCAAGTGCATTTACTTAAGCCTGTAGTGAACGATATAGGTCAAGAATATATTTTGCAGAGGCGAAGAATGCTGTCATCTGCAATACATATACAGTGGCATCAGGATGAACCGGAATATCGCACATTAATATATTACAAAGGTGTGGGGAGAGCACAGAGCCCTGAGGCACCCCTCTTGTCTGTGCATAGGTGTCTGAGATTAATGACCCATCAGTGCAAAATAATTTTCGTCCTTTCAAAACTTCCCTGATCCACGCATAAATGTAGAACGGAGGACGTAATAATGACAACTTGTTAAGTAAAATGGAATGTCCAATGATGTGATAGGCCTTAGCAATATCGAGCGTCACTAACGCTGATACCTCCTTGTTGAACATTGCAAGGCGAATTTCTTTCTAAATCTACATGTGCAGGCCATATTGAGCATTCATTGCGGAAACCAATCTGGGAAGAACTCAAAGCATTAACCTCTGAGATATGCTTTGAGCGGCGGCCATGAACAATTCTTTCTAATTATTTTACTACATTCGAAGTCAAAGCTATCGGCCGAATGTTTTAAACATGAAATCCTTTTCCAGGGGCTTTCAAGAGCAATATGATTTATTTTCTCCTTAATTTCTCGAGACGTGCATGCGAGCTCTTCATCCGTTTCTTCTAAGCACGCCGTCTGCTGTGGGTTTTGTTGTGCCTGCCATTTCTGGCTACAGCATACGAGTGTGGAGCAAAAGCTTTGGCTGCGGGCGACCGAGCAGAAAGCAATTGCTGCGTTTGCTTACAAACGCGAAGATCGATGGTTTCTCTACGAGGGCAAAGCGCAAAAGGAGGGCAGCTAGGGCCCTCATCGGCTGTAAATTTGCGTCCATTATTATTCCTCTAAAATGTCGTGCACTTGAAACGCACCTCTAAGACGCCGTTTTGGTGCTATCTGCAATCACAACAAGAAGTGTCAGCTTACTTTCCCACTCCGAGTAATTGTGTACGAAACTGCGGTGAGCTAACAGCCGCATGTACTGCATGTCGAAATCGCCATATTTTATTCTTTGACCGCGACACATGCGGTTCGAAATGTGGTGTCCAACTTGTACCTTTTACTGCAATGGCAGTATATACTTACACCATGAAACGTGCTTTGAAATAACCCTATAATGTGTATGCATGACGTATTCCTCTCTACACAATGTCAGTCAATCAGATTTTGACAAAGCGTTCCTTGACAGCAAGCAGTACATTTCACCCCGTTCGTAATAAAAGCACAAGTGTTTCCTCCCTATCGCATATACCTTCTTTTTTTGCCCCACAACTACTTATATTTTCCATCCATGCAGCGTGAATAGTTCTGCTAAAAATACCACGTCATACTGACGTCATCGCAAAGTTCCATTTCGGCATATCAAAATTTCGCGCCACAAATATGAGACACGTGACTTCTGAAACGCATTCCGATTAGCAATATGGCGCCATGCTGTGACCACGCGTGTCGAAAAGAGGGACCCGGAACTTGGTAAAGATCCTTATCAAGGGCCTGCGCTATCCTGTGTATTTCTGTACTTCTACGCTTTGTGTACTGCTCAGCGTTTTTAACTCATTTCAGCTTGGCAAGCTCAGCGTGCTTTTTAGCCAATTTTTCTGTTATTTCTTCAGTCTTTATTTATTTTACCTATATCGTTTTCGTGACTGGTAAACTTTGACAAGAGTTCTTCATACTTGGAAGCAAGCATTTCCACCGGTTATTCTACTGCCTGTATGCATAGTAGTGCTCATTTTGTCAATCTTGCTTTCAAGCGTTTCCAGTCGGCAAAGAATTTTTGTTCGCTTCTGGCTAAACGCTTTCATCAGAGTGTTCAGAGAAGCTGTCTTGGCAAACGCGAACATTTGTTCTGCTCTTTCTCATCCTTTTCGCTATTTGATGTATTATCATCAGCACTTCCTGTTTACCTGCAATAAAAACACTTCAAGACCAATAATTCGATTTATCCTAAGCTAAGCTGCTCTTGTTATACCTGAGTACTTGCGAATGAAGAAAATCTTCTCACAGTTACTGAATGTTAAGACACAGTTTGTTTTCCAAAACCCCTCTAACAAGAGAAACACTACTCAGGAGCCATTGCGGATTACAACAACGATGACGAGCAAGATTACCATGGTGCAGTCCAGTGGAGCTTAGAAGGAAAACGTGTCGCTTACCTAAGAGCAGCAAGACGAGCAGTTACGATCGCATTCGCTGCTCCACCAGACTGCGGAGTGTCACTTTTCGCTGCTTCTTGTTGCAGTGCTCAAATTCCATGCGAAAATTATGTACCTCTCCTAGATATGGTGGCACGCTTAGCAATGAGTTGCCAACATGATTGTCTGCTGCATTCTTCTCCACCTTGGCTTGCAGAAAGCAGCCATTGATCACAAGTACCACTAACTGCGCCGTTTCTTTCTTAGTTTGTTACACCAAGGCCACAAACTGAATAAATACATGCCGCCTCTGCGTACTCGTAAATTGCACCAAAACAAATATTAGCAACTGTCGTGCTTTTTTGCCTTGCCCTGTACCTGCCTGAAAAGGCAATTTGCGCTGCTGCAATGCGAGGCGTGTGAAGTCATCCTTTCGTTATTTATACTCTGATGAGGCTTGCCAAGTGGGCTGAGTGCACAAATTATGAGCGCTCGGTAAATATTGCTGCTTTCCTTGCTATGAAAGTGATTCTGATAAAACCACAAAGGAAGCGATTTAGTTGAACCCCAAACTGGTGTTGCTAGAATAATGCGTACCTAGCTGCACCATTACGTTCATGAAAAGCCAATAAAAAGAGGTTTTCACATCAATGAAAGAGAAACAAAGCTGTATAATGTATCTAAGGGTGCTCACAGGGCGGGGGGGTTCAAGTCCTTCTTTATGTTATATCCCAAGTAGCACATAAGCAATGGTCTTTGAGTGGAATTCAGGTGGCAAAAGTTGGCATGAATATAGGTCTTTCGTTAGCACTTGGAACTTAGGACTTTTTCCAACAATGGCTCACCATTAATGCCAATAGTATGCCATCCCGTCGCCATTTTAATGCCATGAGTATGCCTGTTCACAGACAGCCCGACGCCAAGGGTATGCCCGCTTAGACCTAAGCTGTCGTCACACTTTCCCCTAGCATGGGCGCGTGCAGCCAACCTGCCCCCACGCTCGCGCAAGGAGTACGCCAATGTGGAGCCTCCTGTCCCCACGCTTCTGCCGAAACTTTGCCCATATCCAGCCATCCTAACCTCACATTTGTGCCATGATTGCGCCAATATCCAGCCATCCTACCCTCAGATTTGTGCCATGATTACGCCCATATCCAGCCATGCTGTTCCCGCATTTGCACCATGACTGCACCCATATTCAGCGAGAATATTGATAACCCGAGATTCATGCCAAGGCTAAGCATATGTGTAGCCAGTTGCACCCTGGTTCAGAATGCTGGCATTTCAAGGGGCCGTTGAATTACTAGGCCAGTGGGAAATGCAACCTGCTAGGAGCGCGTCAATATGTTTTACACCATATCCTCTTTCATATTCTGCAATTTGTTTTTGTCTAATCGACAAAGGAACCTGTCGGGAATAGTTCAAGACGCAATGCAGACTTTACAAAAATTCGGACTTACACCGCTTGAACTCCCACAGAGGCGGTTTATATTAAACCTTTTGCATATGAGCGAGGAGTGGCCATGCGATACAGGGAACCAAATGATCGACGAAACAAACTTTATTTTATTTGAAGTACAGGGAAGACTTGTAGAAGGTGGTTGGGAAGATCGTGGGGGCTCTTTGCAGGCTCAAAGGGTGGCAGAGAGAGCAGAGGGGTGGGACTGTAGGAAGAGGGAAGAGCCATGAGATCGGGGTTCAGTGCAGCGGGCTGACCCATCACAAGGATTCGCTGGTAGCGCCAAGGAGCGAGAAAACAGGCAGGCTGGAAAAACGGATCGTATTCAGCGGGCTCAGGATAACACGCTCCTGGCAGCCACCCTTGCATAACTCATTACCACCAGGTCCATAGCTGGCTTTTCGCATATAGCATCAGCAAACGGTATTTGTGAACTGAATGTGAAGAAATAAATTTCACAGCCACACAATCTGCAGGCATAATAAATCAAGTTTTTTATTTGACAAGAACAAAAAGGGAGGCGAGCATTTTATTAAACAGATGATGTCACGTAGTCATAGATTGCATACAATATTTAAACCTTCACATACATAGCCATCTGAAACACTCCTGACACATTGTCAAGACGTTGCAGTAAACTATACTTTGTGAAAGGTCATATACTATTACTTGTGATTGACATCTGCAACAAGTAACTATCATCGAGAAGCGGAAAAGCAGACGTGCGCTTTCTTAAGCTTAGCCGACTGGAAGACTCTAAACTAAACACAAACAATTAAATCAACAGCATAATAATAAAATGTGCTCTGACAAACAATGCACTAAACAGTGAGGAAATATATGTTACGTGGTTACAGTTAATATTTCTATGATATACTGAAATCATATATTAGTAAATTTCAGATTGATATTTGCCTGCAGTGCCCTGCACAGCTTCAAACCCTCATTTTCAAATCTCCCGTAGACAAGTGAAGCTGCGCACCATCACTTCTCATTCTCTGCAATGTCCCTCATTTCCTGCCCCCTCTTCACAGATGTAAGAGCTGTATATTAACTTTGAACGACGCTTTATTTTTACATGGGATAAAATTTTCTATCCAAAATGCAAGCAGAACCAAAAGAAATACGCTGACTGCCGGAATCGGAGGCCACGTTTATAAAAAGAAAACCTAAATAGTATGCCTATGTCGCTCCAGATGCACGCAACTGTAGGTACGATTAGGATATTCGAAATGCTTACAAAACGCCCACCCGACAAACGAGAGTTAACTATAGCTTTTTCACATAAAGCAAACTTCTACAAAATAAAAATTTTCGTTGCATCGCCAACTCCTTCTCGCTGCGTTCACTCAATCGCTTGCATGTGAATAAGCCTTGTGGGGCCCTGCGCCACATATGTGTAAGGCCCGTGGCGCGCCGCGCATTCGAAGACCGCGCCACTTCCTAATGCTTCCTGCACGGTGCCTATTCGCTCTCCCCGCTCATTCGGGGATAACCGGTCCCGCGCGAGGGGGCTATAAAGGAAGGCACGCGCCACCGTCTCGCTCTCTTCTCTCCTGCTCTTCGATCCTCTCTTCGCTCCTGGCGCTTCTCCACTGAAGACGACCCGCAGGCGGCAGCCCCGCGGACGACGACCCCGCACCGCCTTCGACGACCCCTGTAAAGAATAAAGATGTTTGTTACACGGCCCGCTGTGTATTTGTCGTGCGCATCCCTCGGTCAGAGAAAGCGCCCACAATTGGCACCCAACTGGGGCTCAATTAGCACCCATGTGGACGATTTCTCTGCCAACGTGGCAGCGCACGGCAACACGACGAGCCGGTTCTTTGTATGTTAGGCGCGACGCCATTTTGAGTATAGGACTATCGTATGTGCAGATGACGCGGAGTGTAGTATAGTAGTGTTTGTACAGTATTTTAATTTTGTTTTGGATTATTTGTGTGTTTTTTAGTGTCGGGCGGTTTGTGTTTTAAATTTTTTTGTGCATATGTTAGTTTTAAGAAGTGTTTAGCCTTTGTGAATAGCCTCCTGACGCGGGCTAGGTGGTATTCGTGCGCGAGCAGCATTTCTGCGGCTCCCGGCCGGCCTTAGTTGTTGAGTGCAATGCCTCCGAGAAAAGACGTGCCAAATAGGGCCGCCGCTTAGGACGCCAGCGCGTCCGGAAGTGAGGTGAGGGACGCGGTAGAGTCTGCGCAGGTTACCGATGCGGCCACCCTGATGAGGCAGATGAACGAAGTGTTGTCGGTGTTCACCCGTCAGCTCGGTTCGGTGGCTAGCGCCAACCAAGCCACAGCTGCGGCGACAGTCTCGCGTCCGCGGATAAATGTAGAGGTTCCCTCCTTTTCCGGCTACTGGGACGTGAAGTCAGTCCACGAGTTCTTGCAAGAACTCGGGGATTATCAGACGGCACTGGGTTCCCCAGACGACGTGGTGCTAGCGCAGGTAATCCCCGTAGCACTTGTTGAGAGCGCGGCGCGGTTGAAACGCTGCCAGCCGGCCTTCCAGTCGATGGCAGACTTCACAGATCGCTTCCGCACCGAGTTCTTGCTGCCCGATTACGAACGCCGGATGCTTGAGCAGCTAGCGTTGCGCACACAGCATCCAGAGGAGAGCCTCCTAGAATATGTACGCGCAATGCAGGAGCCCTACTAGAGGGCAGATCCCACGGCAACCGATCTAGAACAGTTAACGCGCGTGATGAGGCAATGCCATCCGCGCTTCAAGCCGTATTTGCGGGACGTGGCTACCTCGAGGCCCTAGCACAGGAAGCGAAGGTAGTGCAGGCGGATTTACTCACTGAATTGCGCTACCAGCCACCCCCCAGGCCAGCCGAATCGCTAGAGCCGCGATGCCCCTGGGCCGGAGGCCAAGACTCCGTGCCGCGCACCAGTGGCGCAGACGTAATGACGGTAGGGCAGGAAAGGCCAGTGGAAGGCTCCGCGATTCCTCGCGCTCTTGAACCGTACGCGTTCGAGCAGCGGCGTCAAGCTGGGCTCGCCAGCGACGTCCGCATAGGCGCGGAGAGAGGGGAAAGACGTCCCCAACCACTTCGTGGAACGCGGCATCCCCCGACCGTGTGGCAGGTGAACGATCGGCTTTGCTGGAATTGCAACCAGCGGGGCCACGTGGCACGCGAGTGTCAAGCAAGGCGTATGCAGGGAAACGCGGACCACCGGCGGCGATAATTGGTAACACCAGCCTGTCGCCGTCGGCGGGAGAATTTCGTGATAGCCACGGCGGAAAATGGGAAATGTACTCCCACGCCGCGTCACCGGGCGACCGCCCCGGGGGCGCAGAGGCTTTTGTCCCCGTCGCCTGTAGAGCGCAAGGATTGTTGTCGCGCTCGAGCCCTTTTATGCTAGTGCGGTTAGCTGGTGAAAGCTACTCGGCACTCGTTGACACGGGCTCAACTCTGTCACTGGTGGGTGATGATGTGTTCGAAGCCTGCCGTAGATGTAACATCCGTATCAGGCCAGCCGAAACCCCTTTGAGCTTAGCAGCAGGGACGGCAAAAGCGGAGGGAGCGGTACGTCTGGTCCTGCGTTTTGACGGCAGGAAACGGAGGCATCGCTTCGTCTATCTGCCCGGCTTAGCCATACCAGTTATTCTGGGAAGAGATTTTCTTTCGAGCGAAGGCATTGTGCTTGACATGGGGGAGAACGGCTATCGCTACAGTCCTTTCACCCCCCTCATTCCCTTTGTTAGCGCACCCAAACAGGAATGCGTCGCCCAGCGAGCGAGCGTCCACGCTTGTGTGGCAGACGGCTTCCCCGCGACACTGAATGGTAGCCCATTAGAAGCAATTATCGCGTCCTTCTCAAGAACCGGTAGTCAGCGCTGAAGGCTCGTGGAAATCTTACTCCCGTTTTCGGATTGCTTCACAGAGAAACCAGGCAGAACCGACTTGCTTCAGCACGAGATCGAAACGGGTGATGCGCGCCCTTTCAGATGTAACCCCCGGTCGTTAAGCGCTGATAAGAGACAGATTCTCGACAGCGCCCTTGACGAGATGATTGATACCGGCGCGGTGAGACCCTCACAAAGTCCCTGGGCGTCCCCAGTGTTTCTAGCGCCAAAGAAAGATGGTTTGGTCTGGCTGTGTGTTGATTATCGAAAGCTCAACTCACTGACGCCTACGGTTGCGTACCCTTTCCGGTCGATCGAGGCTGTGATGTACGCGTTAGGGAACGCAAGGTTATTCACAGTCCTGGATGCAAGCAGAGGGTGCCTGCAGATTGAGGCGGCGGAAGGTGACATTCAGAAAACCGCATTCACCTGTCACCGCGGGCTCTTCGAATTTACTCGACTCCCGTTTGGTTTGTCTAATGCACCGAGCACGTTCATGCGATTGATGGACATCGATGCTGGGCGATGCAAGGTTCAAATACGCGAGGGCTTACCCCGACGACGTCGTGATATTCTCACAGTCGTTCGAAGAGCATCTCATTCATCTTAATTCCGTTCTTGAAAGAATGAGACGTGCGGGTATAACAATCAACCCAAAGAAAGTGCAGTTGGCATCAAAGAGAGTGAACATCTTGGGATTTGTGGTTGATGATGGCACTTTGAGACCGAACGATGACAAACTGCAGGCAATTCTGAACTACCCCTGCCCGACGGACGTGAAAAGCTTGCAGAGGTTTTTGGGAATGGTTGCTTTCTACAGAAAATTCATCCCTAGTTGTTCAGAGCTCGCTAGGCCGTTGAACCAGCTGTTGCAGAAAGGCTCGAAGTGGGTCTGGGGCAAGGAACAGAACGACGCTTTTGTTGCCTTGGCTCGCGCGGTAGCGAACACCGCTAGTTTGCGCCTCCCCGACCTGAACAAGCCGTTTGTCTTGCAGACAGATGCTAGGGATGTCGGTGTAGGACCGGCTTTGTTGCAGGAATACAAGGGCAAGCTGCGCCCTGTCGCGTTCGCTAGCCGCACGCTCACATCGGCGGAGCGGAATTACTCCGTGACCGAAAAGGAATGCCTGGCGATAATGTTCGCATTGTCAAAGTTCGACATGTACCTAGACGGAGCGGTTTTCAACCTGCAGACAGATCACCAGGCACTTTCGCGGTTAAAGAGGCTGAAAAACACCGCAGGCAGACTCGCGAGATGGGCGTTGATGTTGCAACGTTACACGTGCGCCATTGAGTACCGCCGGTGCAGCATGAATAGGGTGGCCGATGCTTTATCGCGCGCACCGTTAAAGGCTGGCAGAAGCGCAGAAGAGGCGCAGACCAGCCTTGCTGAAAGCGGCGTTGCCGCTACTGGAGAGGAGGAGAGGGCGGACGCGAGTGTCGCACCCTGCGTAGTTAAAGAAAGAAAGGAGGCGGACAGAGTTGCCTCGCTGTGCTGCGAGAGAGAGAAGGCGCAGCAGCTCGTGGCGGCGACTACTCGCCTGCCCAGAAGCGAGGAAGAGAGAAATCTGCCTTGTGGAGTAGCGGTCAGTAGGGAACAGCTAATTGAGGCCCAGAAAGCAGACGGTTTATGCCAGCGGGTGCTGACAGAGCTTGTGAGTAGTGCAGCTTGCACCGGGAACGCTGAGGGCAAGTACGACGCGTATCTGCTGGGCGATGATGGCTTACTGCTCCGCTACATCCGCAGACTTGACGAGGAAGAGGCGATTGCATCCTCCTTCCGAGTCGTGGTCCCGAGGAAGTTGCGGAAACGATTCCTCCAGTACTACCATAACTCAGCGCTGACAAGCCATGGCAGAGGCAGTAAGACTTATGACAAGTTATGCCGTGTCGCGACCTGGCCAAGTATGAGAAAGGATGTGCTGGGTTACGCCCGTACATGTCCTGTTTGCCAGGTAGCCAAGCCTCGGGCGGGGAAACCCGCAGGCATGATGAAGCCGGTAGTTAGCAACTATCCGTGGCAAGTGGTCGCGTGCGATATCATGGGACCCCTCCCTCGCTCCGCGCGCGGACACCAAAATATCCTGTTAATAACGGACCCCTATTCCAAGTGGGTTGAGGTTTTCCTCCTTAGGAAGCTTATGTCAGAACGGATTTGGGAGAAACTGTTGGAGACATGCACTCATTTCGGTTTCCCTTCCGACCTGATTACAGACAATGCTTCGTATTTCACAAGCAAAGTCTTTGTTGATTCCTGTCGGACGCTTCAAATCCGCCACAGGAAAACGAGTCCCTACCACGCTCAGAGCAACATAACCGAGAGAGTGAATCGGAATGTTAAGAGTATGCTGGTCGCGACGACCGAGCAGCACAGAGATTGGGACGCACGGCTGTCCGAACTGGCTTTCGCCACTAGAACAACCGTGAACAGGTCGGTGGGTATGACACCTGCTTACTCGAATTTGGGAAAGAGATCGCTTTTCCGCTAGAGAACGCCCTACTTGACGCGGCGGGGCCCGCGCCCCCTCCGCTTACGCAGTACGCAGCAAAGCTCCGCGAGCGCCTTCAGGCAGCGCAGCTCGCGGCTCGTGAAAACCTCGATGTCGCGCGCATGGAGCAAGCGGATCAGTACAACAAAGGTCGTCGTCACGTCGTTTTCAACACGGGCGACTTGGTACTGAAAAGAACGCACCCGCTTAGTAACACAGCGCGTGGTTTCGCCGCGTCGCTAGCGCACAAGTGGGTTGGCCCGTTCGAAGTTACGGCACGGACTACGCCACTCACCTACCAACTGCGGTTGTTGGTGAGCGGTGAAACCGCTGGTCCGGTGCACATCGCAGACCTAAAAGCTTACCACCTTCGCAAGGACGATAACTGCGAAGCGGGGGAAGCTCAAAGCGATGCAGCGATCTCCCCCAAAGTAAGGCGTACAGGTAGCAACCTGGTTCGCAACCGACGCTATAACCTAAGACCAAGGTAGTGCACTACTTTCTCTAACGTCTTTGCTTCTTTCAGAATGCATTCGATAAGATTTTGCAGCAGCCAGATGAACCACCGTCGCTGGGGCGGGCAACCGCACCCAGTGCATGGTTCAAGGAGGGGCCAATTAAACAGGGGGTACCCCCCTAGTTTGTCCTGGTTTGTGGCCCATCATGTGATCAGCGCGGCCATGCTGGCCGTCTTCAACGAGTCTGGATTGGAGCCCGCTGCACAGGCCTGGAGTACGGGCCTCAGGAAGCCAGGTGTCCCCGGGGCGGAAACGCCTGCTGCAAAGGGGTCCCAGTGCATCCAGCACGGCGCCACGTGGAAAGGGGTCAGCGATGTAGAGTAGCAGCTCAGGGCCGCTGCCAGGCGTATCCCTGGCCGAGCCCAGCTGCGCTGTGACCCCGAGGATATGGCCGCTGCCGGAGAGGGACCAGCCGGAACATTCCCGCCATGTCTGCTGCTTGTCCCGTCCCACGGACCAGCTGAGATGGCATCCCGCCAGAGCCAGGCGACAAGCCTTCATATTTTACGCCGACCCGGGCTCGAACATGGATATGGACCAGCTGTTGGTGGAGCCCGGGTCGGACGCTGAGGGGGGGGGGGGATATTTGGAGCCGCGCGCCACATATCTGGAAGGAATAGGAGGTAAACTTTATTTAAAGAAGAGGTCGTAGGCGCGGGGTGGGTTGACGTTCCCGTCCCCGCGGTGGGCTCCTCTTCTAGGCCAGATGCCAGGTGGCCGACCGACGATGTCGTTCGGCGACCTCTTCGGCCCGCTCCGTGACTCGGAGTTGATCCTCCGGGTCGGAGCTGAGCAGCGCGGCCTCCCACTGAGATTGGGTAGAGAGCTGCAGACTCTGTGATGGCTTGTCTTGATTACATGTGTATAGGATGTGTGGTGTGTCTGCCTTTTGATGTCCACAGAGAGAACAGACAGGGCTGAACTGCTCTGGGAACCATATGGAGTACATGTACGGATTAAAGAAAGTGTCTGTTTGAAGCTGCCGCCAGGTGACTTGTTGTGTTTTACTTAGAGATCGATATGGTTCTGGGAAGATTTGTCTTTCTTTCTTGAAGTGGGTAGTAATTTCTTTGTAGGGTGTCATCCGCTCCCCCGCCGACCTGAGCTCAGGGCAGCGCACATCCCGGTTAACTACGAATCCTCGGGCAAATTGGTGCACTGCCTCGTTCCCAGAATGGTCCGAAGGCCCGTGGCGCGCCGCGCATTCGAAGGCCGCGCCAATTCCCAAAGCTCCCTGTGCGGTGCCTGTTTCCCTTTCCCCGCTCATTCGGGGATAACCGGTCCCGCGCGAGGGGGCTATAAAGGAAGGCACGCGCCTCCGTCTCGCTCTCTTCGCTCCTGCTCTTCGTTCCTCTCTTCGCTCCTGGCGCTTCACCACGGAAGACGACCCGCAGGCTGCAGCCCCCCGGTGACGACCCCGCACCACCTTCGACGACCTCTGTGAGATTAAAGATGTTTGTTACACGGCCCGCTGTGTATTTGTCGTGCGGACCCTCGGGCAAAGAAATCGCCCACAGCCTTAAGTCTCGCTGAACGGCAAAAGCTAGCGTGTAATATTCTTGTCTTGCACAAATGATAGATACCCTATATTTCCGCGGTCGCATAAGATGCGATACCAGATTGCACATAATCCCGCTAATTACCAAAGTTGTCAGCGACCCCTGAAATCATCGTAAAAAAACAAATAATAATAATAATAATGCTCTTACCATTCCAGAAGTATTACTTCCTGCGCTACGTAACTGGGATATTTCTCAATGACAGCTGTCCTAGAAGTCAGTATTTGCATCGCTTTTCATCCTGGAAAAAGTTGAAATGAAACACCACATCCAGCAATCAACAAACAGCCCATAACATTTCATTTCAGAAATTGTCTGAAGGTAAACAGTAAACAGAGGGTGTTACTCACAAATAGTACTTTGTTGACCGGCTTCTGGACTACGCCGGAGCTGTCATAAGGTGTCAGATGTGGTTTGCCTTTTCGCTTGCACAGAACCACGGCCGAACTTGAGCCTCGACTCCAAACTCACACGCGCGCGCCGCCGCCGCCGCCGTCGTCGCCGTATGGAATACGAACAGCTCAATTCGATCGAGCAAACAATATTGTCGCGCTGGTTGTCAGGCAGGCTACCACACCAGTCATTACATATAGGGAACCCTAGCACAAGTTTCGCCACGCGATGGCAGCGCCGCATTCCTGGCGTGGTGGCGAAATGTGAAACGATGGGGCTTCGCTGGAGCAGGCGCTGCGCTAGCTTCCTGTACACGCGCGGCGATCGCGTTGCGCCTGGCGGTTATTTGGCGATACAAAAACGCTTCCGCTGATGCGAAACGGATGTACTAAGTAGCATTGTGTCATGGGAAGCCACAATAGTAGGCGAAGCACCAAAAGACGAGGCTCACGTGTGAAACTTAGCAGATTCCTTTGGAAGCGTGTCTGAAAGACCTGTTTTCCAACCGCAAAACAGCGTTCTGGGAAGTCTCGCGTTCTTTGTGGAAACGAAAAGAGCCAATTTCCCCTTTCTTCGTAAACTCAGAAATGTTGACAGTTGACAAAGACGGCTTGGAGAGGCATTAAAAAAGTACAGTGGTTTAACACCATGCAATAAAAGTAAAGAGGGTGGAAGGTTATCCTGCTCTTCGCTCCTCGCGTGTCTAGTTTTGCCGATTTTCTGTGCTCTCTCAATGCTTTGTGAGTGCTCTGAAAGAAATCAAATCAACAGATGCGACGTCCGCAATCGAGACTGATGTTTGAATGTGCCCTAAGTGTCCACAGCTGCCTTTTCATTTTTAGATTGACCAAGAAAATATCTAGGAACGAGGCCTTTTTTTTGGGGGGGGTAGGGGCGGCGTTGGAAAACATGCCTTGCTGAGATGCTTTTACAGATTTTCGCAAATTGGCCAATAAGTGAACCAATAATAATAATAATAAAAAATATTATTACTATATTATTAGTAGTAACGAAGATATGTCGGAAGAGCAGTACAAAAGTGACCCTGGCTATTCTCGACTGACACTCCACGCACGGAGTACCCCATTCGTGTCACTAGGGTTCGTGATTGCAAACTAAATATTATCATAAATAAAGCACAATTTATTAAGAACCGAAATAAAACACTATGCAGTACAAGATTGAATTTCACCTGCCTTCCGAGATAGCGAGCTGTGGAGCGCGCGGAGCGCGCATGTGCTTATGAGATTGCTAGCGTTCTTGTCTTTAAAGAAACACCTCCTTCGGACTATATACTTATTCTTCTACTGCAAGATTTCTTTTGGTAACGTTGTAATAATAAAAACAATACGTATATAGATCGCATGCTACAGGCCAAAACGATGGTCAACGAGCGGGCCACTTTATTTCACAGTACTGATGATACTTTAGCAGTTTTTAAACATATAATATACGACAATATAATTACAGAGCGGACTTACCTCGAGATGCACTTTCCTACGTTTTTGTAACGTGGGACACATTCAAAATCAATATTTACTCATCCCCGTCTATTGTCTGCTTTACAGTGCAGACATGAATAAAAAGTTTCCCGCCTATAATTAAGTATCTTTCATGAAAATACGCGTCAGGTTACCCAATCAAGACGGAATGCAGGTGGCATGTCGCAGTGCGCCTGCGGGGGCGCGTCAAGGCGCGTGCTCGTGCGAGAGAAAGCGCACGGCGCACGCCGTGACGGCTGCGAGCTGAGCCAGCGGCGTCCAGTGTGTGCTTTTCTGTCCGCGTGACAAAGCAGCGCGAGATATCTGCACGTGCGCGGAAGCGAATGAGCGAAAGGAGAAAACTTACACGGGATGCCTAGGTGGTGCTGGCACGTGTATCCCCGGTTTCTGTTCTTTTTTTTTTTTGTCAGAGATGGCGCTCCCTGTCAGGAGCAGCAGCGCCGCTCGACGGTGCTTTGGAAGCCTATTGTACTGGACTGCTGGAGCGCACGCCAACTGGGAAGCATGCGAGAAGAGAAAGTATGGAGCTGAAGGATGTGTAGAAGGACGAGGAGAAACAATAAACCACGAGCATCGCATTCAGGCGAGAGGGAAACAGGTTCGAGCAGGCGAGTGAAAAAAAATCCCAAAGAAAAAAGCGCCTTGCGCGGGGAGAGGAGTGGGGCGCTCTTCAGGGAAAAAGGGCAAGTCAGCAGAAGAGCTGCCAAGGTGAGACTCGGAGGAGGCGAACCTAGTGAAAGAGGACAAAAGCAGCGAAAGTGCCTTGTGGGTCGTTGACAGTCAGACGTCAAGTAGTGAAAGATCCTCTTGCAATTTTTGCAGCGAAAAGCGCGGCTTTGATAAAGTCGCTTAGACATTTTTAAACACTCCCTTAATGCGTGAAATGTACTCTGGTCTTTGTTGTTTAAATGTGGCAAAATTGTTGCCAAAAATTACAAAATAATTTTTAAAATATACTAATCGTATTTGCACAAAATTCATGCTAATACACTTGTATTTTGGATACATGTGGGACACAAGCTAAGAAGCTAAAGTAAAAAAACATCGGCGGGCAATTTATTCTTTTTGTAATAGAGCAATCCAGTGGAATTTTTACTGTAAAGAACTTGCGGGTCGTCTATGAACATGATTGTGTGGCCCGTACGTGCCTGTTTGAGCTTTCTTGAAGGGAAGCGAATTCTGGCGTGTTCGCATTGCAGCGTTATGAAAAAACTGAACGCATGAGAACTATTATATCTAAAGTGGGTAACTACTTCGGATGCATCGTTTCAATAAGTACAACGTCTAAAGCGAAAATGTGGGAAACTAAACATAAATACATGCACAAAGCAGCAAAGGAAATACTACAAGAACGCAAAAAAATTGACAAGAAT
This sequence comes from Amblyomma maculatum, assembly GCA_023969395.1. Taxonomy (NCBI): domain Eukaryota; kingdom Metazoa; phylum Arthropoda; class Arachnida; order Ixodida; family Ixodidae; genus Amblyomma; species Amblyomma maculatum. Next base: position 74,897 of record JAJIZL010037940.1, read on the forward strand.
TTACTACATTATAAACGGAAGGAAAAGAAAAACAAAACATGAAATCAAAGAATACAGGGACATGTGCTAATGACACGGCGTACAAAAGCTTGGAATCCTTTCTGCGATTTCTGATTTTTAAACACTACGTGATCGATTTCATTCTATTATTTGCTAAAGCTGCGCGCAAAAGCCACCCAGCCAAGACTTCTAAAAACTGCCGTTCACCTGTTCAATAAACGGACGCAGGCTTTGAACTATGAAAGTCAATGTTTTATGTGAGACCGTATTCGGGCTGATTTCCAGATGCTTGTACCAGCAAACCGCAGTAAACTCTTACAAAGAAAGCCATTCAATCTTTACGAATCATGGAAATCGGGCAAGCGCCATTCCGAAAACGCTGCACCTAGCCCAACAGAAATAATAGGACCTTGTTTATGCCATACTCGCAGCCGTCGTTAACTACTTGATTCGCTAGAGCTTTCCAAATAAGTATTTTACAGCTCAGTTTTTCACTCCGGCCGGTTGTCTTCGTTTTCGTTATTAAGAGCCGATTCAAAAATTGTGACTGCCAAAGACCTAAACCTCATATATGTTGTTTTCCCTAAACCTGCATATGTGAAAGTGCATATATATTCAGTTCAGTTCAGTCGCACAGTCGTGCCCGACTCTTCGTGACCCTATGGACCATATCACGCCACGCTTTCCGGTCTCTCACTAACTTTCTAACTTCATCTGCAGCGCCTCGAGGGTGCCCTCTAACCATCGCGTTCGCTGCCTACCCCTTCTCCGGTGACCCTCAACCTTTCACAACATCGTCTTTCTCCAGCGACTCCTCTCTTCTCATCACATGACCGAAGTAGCTGAGCTTATGGTCGACAATATCGACTGATGTGATCTTCTGGCCGTCCAAGGAACTCTCAAGAGTCTCCGCCAGCACCACAATTCAAACGCGTCAATTCTTCGGCGGTCAACCTTCTTCACAGTTCAACTCTCGCATCCATACATTACAACTGGAAAGACCATAGCACGAGTTATACTGATCTTGGTTGGCAGGGTAATGTCTCTGCTCTTTACTAGGCGGTCAAGGCTAGCCATAGCTCTCTTTCCAAGAAGCAGGCATCTCCTAATTTCATGGCTGCAGTCTCCTTCCGGGGTAATCATGGAGCCCAAGAAGAGAAAATCTGTCACAGCTTCCACTTCTTGTCCCTTGATGCTCCAGGACTTGATAGGGCACTTCACTTTCTGCCATTGAAGTGGTATCGTCCGCATACCTAAGGTTATTGATACGTTTCCCAGCAATCTTCACTCCAGCTGAAGACTCGTCCACACCGGACTTCCTCATGATGCACTCAGCATATAGGTTAAATAGGTAGGGCGACAGTATGCAGGCTTGTCTCACTCTTTTCTCAATCGCACACCAATCAGTAAGACCTTGCCCAGTTCTGACTGAGGCCTCTTGCCCTTCATACCGGTTCCTGAGGAGACAGATGAGGTGAATTGGAACTACCATCTCTTGGAGAGCTTGCCACAATCTGCTGTGATCTACACAGTCAAACGCTTTCGCATAATCAATAAAGCAGAAGTAGATGGGTTTCTGGAACTCTCTTGCTTTTTCCATTATCCAGCGAAGGTTGGCAATCTGATCTCTAGTTCCTCTGCCCTTGCGAAACCCAGCTTGCACGTCCGGAAGCTCCCGATCCACATTCTGCTGCAGCCTACCTAGGAGGATTTTGAACAACGCCTTGCTAGCATGCGAAATAAGCGCGATTGTGTGGTAGTTGGAACAATTCTTTGGCACTGCCTTTTTTTGGGATGGGGATGTGAACTGACCTCCTCCAATCTTGTGGCCACTGCAGCGTTGTCCAAATTTGCTGAGATAATGTATACAAAACGTTAACAACGTCTTCATGGTTGAGGTTTTGAAGCAACTCAGCTGGAATATGCCATCAATTCCGCTAGCTTTGTGCTTAGCAAGGCTGGCTGGGGCCCATTCAACTTCACTCTTCAGGATGCCCGGCTCGAGATCAGTAATCACAACCATCTTAGGTTGGGTTTGCACGTCCGGGTCCTTCTTGTACAGTTCTTTTGTGTATTCCTGCTACCTCGTCTTTATCGCTGAGGTTTCAGTGAGGTCCTTGCCTTGTTTGTCCTTTATCGTGCCCAGCTTAACACAGAAGCTTCCTTTGATATCTTTGAATGTCTTTTACAGAACTCTTGTGTTCCTCAATTGGCTGTTGTCCTCAACTGCTGGGCACTGTATGTTCAGGAAGGCATTCTTATATCTTCTTGCTATTTTCTGAAAATCCGCATTAAGAAACTTGTATCTTTCTCTTTCCCCTATAACTTTTGCCATCCTCCTTTCCTCAGCTATTTGCAAAGCCTCTTCAGATAACCAGTTTGCTTTCTTGCATTTCTTTTGCTTTGGAACTACCTTAGTAGCAACTTTTTGTATTATATCACAAACATCAGCCTACATCTCTTCGGGCTCTCTGTCTTCTAGATCTAATTCTTGAAATCGATTCCTCACTTCTACAGCATATTCTGATAGAATTTGATCCACATCATACCTGAAAGGCCTTCTAGTTTTCTGCGTTTTCCTCAATCGAAGCTTAAATTTGGCAACAAGAAGCTGATGATCGGGGCCACAATTGGCCCCAGGCCTTGTTTTTACTGCTTGTATAGCGCCTCTTCATCTCTGCCGGCAAAGAATATAATCAATCTCATTCCTGTACAGACCGTCTGGTGAAGTCCATGTGTACAGGCGCCTCTTGTGCTGTTGAAATATAGTATTCGCTATGGTCAGGTTGTTTTCTTGACAAAACTCTACTAGCCTCTGCCCAGCTTTATTTGGCTCACCAAGATCAAATTTGCCTGTAATTCCGGATATTTCTTCACTCCCCATCTTAGCATTCCAGTCTCCTATGAGAAAAAGGACGTCTGATGATGG